>APFE030193510.1:4591-89143 GCA_000404065.3 Pinus taeda
AAGCATCCAATACCATGGACCGAAAACCATCGCGTCCAAAACCATGGACCGAAAACCATAGGTAGGTCTGCCCAATCTACTATAGGGTCCAAAAAACAATTTCTCAGGGCACTGCCCTAGGCCCCATAGAGGGGGTTGCCCGCCCCCTCAAACCCCCCCTGTGACCCCCCTGCTACACAATCGACGCAACGAAGGGGGGGATCCACACCCCCTCTAACCCCCCGGTTCACTATGTAGGTTAGTCGTGGAAAGAATATAACACAACCCAACGCCTCTTCTATCGAAATCAAACCAGGTGGAAGAATTTCACCATCTGGTCCTTAATAGATTTTTGTTATTTGTTGTTGAGGTAAAGAGGAAGTCTCGACAGTTATGGACGTCTGAGGATGTACCAGTTGATCTTCTTTCGGTAAGGTAACAACATTTGATTGTTCCACCTCAAGATCCAAATGTTCTGGTAAAAGAACAAGTTCAGGTTGGGCTTCGTGAACAACTTTTGGTTCAAAAGTAACTTCTGATTGAATAGTGATGGGTTCAGGATCCAATTCTAGTTGAACAAATTTAGGTTCACAAGTAATTTCTTGTTGAACAACTTTAGATTGAGAATCAACTTGTTGTTGAACAACCTGGGTTACCGTTTCACTAGATTCAGTTCTAATTTCCTTAGGTAATTATGGAGATTCCACTTTAATAACAAATGTACCAATAACCATAGGAGTAACTGGGGTCATAGTACTTACCGATATAGGTGTTTCTGGTAGTTCAGATGAAGAACTAGAGGCATGTGAAGTATTGGATCCAGTCAAACAAGACCGCTTCGACCAAATAGGTGTAGCTTCGAGCGGTAAAGGCAGTTTACTCGCTGCTCTCTGCGAATGAAGGGGTAAGGGTTGATTTTCCTCCACTATTTTTGATTGATTTTATTACACAAATTAAATAAACAAAAAGGGGTAAGCTAGTCAAAAATGTTTACCAAGCAACTATGAACTGCAGAATACCTCTTGGCGAACCAAGAAGTATGGGCAGGAAATCTCCCAGAATGTTGTGTTCGGTGCATCATTGTGTACAAGGCAGCCAACTTGGTTACCTAAGGATGGATAGAAACCTAGTGTTGTCCTCCTATATATACCCAAAATTACATGGAGGCCCAATCCGTATTAGCATTGTCTAATGTGAAACCGCATAGTGAGAGCATTCCCATATATTTTAGGTACTATAACACTTCCCTCTATACCCGAAGGTACGTGGACGAGCTATGATATACTCATGTACGTGGAATGAGGTATCACACTCAGAATGTATCATAGACAAGTTAGTGACAGTGGCTATGTTTTACAATGCCGAAACACATCTCTAGCCTAGAACCTCTAAATGTTTTGTGTTAGGTGACAATGCTCCATTAGGTTAATTGAGGTTAATTTTAAGTAGATCTTGATTAATAAATTGCCTTTCAATATTCACCATGTGATTTATTTTTAATTCCTAGAATGCAACTAATACGATAAGAATTTTTTTCATTCAATTTTGACAATGAAAAGCCTTAGCTAATAGGGATAGAGCAATCAGATTTCTTTCAATCAAAGAGAAAAGAGCACAATCTAATCCAATTTCCCTAAACTATTCCTATGAGCACACACAAACTCTTTCAATCAACAACGCAAGTTTTTCTTTTCAATTCCCTTAATGTTGTGATGAACAAAAGGAAACTAGTGCACATATAATCAATCAATATTTTTTCAAGAACGAAGACTTTACGACAGTTCCATTTCAAAAGAAAACAGGACTTTTACGACACTTTTTTTTGAACAAATATTGATTGACTATAAACTAATTTTGACAATGAATTGATAGTGATAAATAAATCATTTAAGAAACAATAGAAAATCAAAATAAAGTAGGGTTGGCAAAGGAAACACAAATTGATTTCAAAGACATAAGCATCATTGACCTTTTAGCAAGTAGAAACAAAAGGAAATTTGGGAAAAAAATCAATTCAAAGGAGGGATTTTTGTCCTAATGAGGATCAGCGCAGCCTTGAATGGGAGACAGTGTGCTTCAAATCAATGTCCTCAAGCCAAGGGTGCTCTGCAGTGCTCTGTCTCTAGATCAAGCCTACGCTGGTGCCAGAGAGGCCATCCTAGGGGTTTATAAGCACAATTTTCACCAAAAAACACTTCAAAAGGGTGAAAGAGGACCAATGGAAGCAAGTAAGGTCTACTAGAGTGTCCTAAGATGACGGTAAACTACCCGGAATGATGATCGTTCCCTAGTATGGTTGCCAATTTGTTATGAGTAATTTGGTATCTACGGATAAATATTAATTCCCTAGGTAGGTAGCTATACCTAGAACAACAGATTTAAAGTGCTTATCATTTTTCTACAAATGATAAATAAGACAAAGGAATCAAAGGACCTACTTGTTCTTTCACTTTCCTTTTATCTTCTTTGTTTGACTCATGTCGCTCCTTCTCGAACTTAACTAGCTCCAAAAGTACCTGCAAGCATATACAGAAGACAGGGAACCAATAAAAGCAAGAGATCTATCGAATACAAGTAAATGGAAAAAAATACATTCACACATATAAACATCATATATCAAGATAAGCATATGGAAAAAGGTGTAAACAACTTTATTAAGTAGAAGGAAGAATTACAACCATGACGTCTAATCCATTGTCACTCTTCCATCTTGGGTTCCAACCAAGATCACATCAATGGCACAACACTTCGGCAACATAACAACACTTACTTATACTCTCAATTCTCACACCAACAATATCTCCTTACAAATTCTCAAAGTCCAACCCCTAATCACTTAGATGAGTGCTCAATTTATAGGCACATGGAGGAGGTTTTGTCACAAATGAGGGGATTGAATGGCCTTCCATACTTAGAGTTAGTTTCCATGGAGGAAGGGATGAGAGGATAGGAGGTTACTTAACTCATTCCTCATCCATTTTCGAGCTCATAGGAGATGACAAGTGTGGGAATCTTCTAGATGACTCAGAGGATTAGAATGTTCCCAGAACCCTATGTGAATTTTGCTCAATCTCGCCCAGCGCAGGTCAAAGTGGGCCTAGCTACTATACAAAGCCCCCCTGGCATGGGCCTACCTGCACTGGAGCGCACTTACCCCTGTCCAAGGCTACGCTAGTCCCTCTAGGAGGCAATTGGAGGGCTTCATGCCAAGAAACTCTCTGGGAAGGAGGAATTCAAAATGGTGACTTGTCTAGGGCATGTAGCAACTGAATTAGGGTTTGATGAGCCCTCAAAATATTGATTTGAATGATGGGTGTGATTTGCCCAAATGGATCTGTAACACCGTCACACCATGGCTATCTAGAAATAGCAAGGAAAGGCTAAAAAACACAATCACACATGGAAAAACCCATGCCAATGATAGCAAGAGAACCAAAAACACACATGCATGTACCATGCATGCCAAAACTAGCAAGGAAATCATACATGCAACTTGATACCTACAATTAATCCCATTGTAGTTGTTGATCTCGTTGTCCTCTTGCACTTTCCTACTTTTCTTTTGCTTTCTTGATCCAAATCCAAAGTATGCCACACTCCTCCAAGAGTACTCCAAGAAAAATCTAAGTGTCCAAGAGTATGAGAGAGAGAGAATAGAAGAGACAACTCCAAGCTAAAACTGACAAAATCCATGAGCTAATGCTAAGAAGCCTTTTTATCACTGAGGCCTCTATTTTCTTCATTTTCCTCTATGGTCCCTTCAATTTCCTCCTCATGCAAATATGTGACCTTTCATCTCCTTTTTCTTCTAATTTCCTTTATTTCCATAAATAAAATTCCAATTAATGCCTCTTTTCCTTAGACATAATAAACTGAAAGTGACACCCACTGGGATTTTGTTGCCTGTCATTCAGCTTGGAATATGTGTCCCATGACCTTGGTCTTATTTTTCCTTTATTAACTTTATTACATGGATTTTTGACCGGGTTTGTTATAATCCAACCCTCCAATAGCAGTCAACAAGGATTTTCATTGTTGAGGTCAACTGTACAAAACCTCCAAGGTAGGCATGTCACTGTTGGAAATATTGAGGCAGTGGGTGAATCATAATTTCGTAAATTTTAACAATTTAAGTATCAAAATAATTAACCAATATATATATATATATATATATATATATATTATTATATATATATATATATATATATATATATATTATATATATATATATTATATATATATATATATTAATATATAATATATACAATATTTTTATATTACAAGGAAGCTACAACTTCCTTCCCTAGCACCACCCTTCCACCCTATACAATAAAAGATAAAATAACATTTTCTTGTGCTCTCATACTAGGGATAATGGCCCAATTGCAATAATACTCAAACAATTTTCCCCTTTTCATATCCATAGTTCAACTAATAAGTGCATATTACCTTAGATCATAAAACTCACAAGTGATCTTACCCCAACTTGATTCAAGATCAATATGAAAGTTTGCCTCTAAAATATTCTCCAAATACTCCTCAAAGATGCTTCAAATGTTTCTCCAAGAAGTCTTCAAGATCTACTAAAAAATGTCTTGAAAGTCTACTACATAAGGTATTCAAGTCTGCTCCAGGTTGTCTTCAAATGAAAATCTAGAAATACTTCTCTAAATATCGTTTTAAATAATCTCCAAATATGGCCTTAGAAGTAGCTCTGAAATGTCTTCAAACTCAACTCAAAACAATTCCAAACTCTGATCCAAAATGTCTCTAAAAGTATATATCAAGGATAGCTCAATTTTTGTGTTACAAAATAGTGTTTGAGTATGATTTTATCATAGGGAATAAGTCCAAAGAGAGAGGGCCTAGTTTTGTACTAGCCACATGCATAATTACCTCAAGTCTGAGTCTTCTAGAGGTCCACAAGTTCGAGTTTCATAGTTTGAGTGTGAGGCTAAGGGATACTCCAAAGTTAGGCCCTTTTTTTCTTAAAAAGAAGGCTGAAGTATGTAGCAAACACTAGATCAAAAGACACTAGGCCAAGCATGTTCTAGGTCTTCACAAGAGTGTTTGAATCTGAGACTAGAATCTAATTCCTCCAGGGGCTGAACTTTTCTTTATAGATGAAGGTCAAAATCAATCTTAAAGGAGCCAATATTTTTCCTTCAAAATTAGTTAGGGATCAAGCTAAAAGAGAGGTCGAAGTTTGCTTCAGGGATAAACACATTTTTCCCCAAAACTTGATCATAAAGTTTACCAAAATCCATTACCCAAAGATAGAACCATACACCAATATAATTGCTTCTTCAACTCATCTTATAGTTCATGGGCTATGAACCTATCTTCCATAGATGGAATTGCCTCAACTACTTCTCTTTCTTGTTCTTGGATGAGTGTATATCAAATGAGGTTGAATCATTCCTTATTTATATTTGTTGAGCTACTCCAAACAAGGTTGACTTAAACCTTGAAAATCCACGTTTATTCACTAGAGTTGACCTGAATCATTTAGAGTTGACTTGAAGTAGGAGGTTTAGAGTTTATTAAAATATTAAATTTTATTTTCATAATTGCCCCTTTCTTGGATAATTGGACATGGGAAGATCAATTACAGATTATACCTTCTTTTAATGGAAATAGTGAATCTTTAAAACTATGGATCATTGGGGCATGAACCCATTCATTTTGGGATATTAATCTTTCACCTTCAGTGTTTCTTCAACCTAGATGATCCTTAAATCGTGAAATCTATCACATGAAATGGTTGATGAGAGCTATCAATCTAGGTGGAAATACATCCAAATTCAATGAATTTTAGCAACCATATCATGATCATATCGAAATCCTATTCTCCCTTTGACATCAATGACAAATTATTCCAACAAGCACATAGTGCTTGGGCAAGGTCCTCAACAATACTATAATATTGGGAAGCTCGTGAATTGGGATTGTGTGTTGAATTTCTAAAAACACCCTTAGGTGGGAGATATACTAGTTCTAAAGGCTTATCTAACGCGAGAGGTCCAGTGGAAGCATTAGGGGTGGTCGAGTACTTAGAAGGAGAACTCGACTCAGGACGGTCATTTGATTTTGCTTTCATAGTCACATCAACCTATTCTTGAAACAAAAGGATAGGTGCATTATTTTCAGCAAGATAAAATTGTGCCCCCCCATTTCCCTCTTACAAAGGTTGAGGAGCCTGAGAAACAATTCGTTGGTGTGGTTGAGTGGGGAATGGATGAGTCAATATTACTAGTTGTTGGGTAGCTCTTGGTGGTGCAAGAAAGTGATGGAATTCGTCCATACAAAGGCACTCATGAATTAGATTCCCACTTTGAAAAATCTTACAAGGGAACTTAAACTTGAAATGTCATTCACTCTTGCCTTGACCTTGATTAGGTTTTTTTTTCTATTTATTAGTTTTATTCTTTTTTCCCACTAAGTCGTTGAGTATTCTTATCCGATATGGACTTCACTGTAATAATCTCAGCGTACTTCTCAAAACAAGAGGGTGCATGTTGAGAGCCAAGGGAACTTGTTGGGGCTTGAGAAGTGAACATCATTTTCCCTAGTTGAGTAGCTATTTGGCTCACAGTATCAAAAGAAATGAAACCAATCATACCATAATAGTGTGGTCCTAGCTTAGGTCATTGCAGTTCTATAAAAGGGTGAGGAACATTAGGAAGTATATTGTATAATTTTCCCTGTTTCCACACAATATAGCAAGGCCCTAGGATGGGAACCTATGGGACAACTACTAGATCAAGTGACTAGAATGGGAAAAAGACCCATTGTCATCTCAGTCAATGTCCCCTACTCTTTACGGACTTTCCCTTATGGGAGGAGTACTGATAGGAAAATAATCACTTGAAATAAATATCTTAATGATTTAGATGTGAAGTAATTCCACTAGGCCCATTCGAGGAGAGGCTCAACAAAGGTTTGTAAGAAGCTAAAGGTTCTCCAAGAAAGGCCTAGAATGGAGATCAAGACCTGGGGCTTGAAATTTACAATGAGGATAGGTATGCCAGAGGTCAAAAATACACTTGTGAAATAGGACCTCTCAAGCAGTTTTGTAAGATGATATGACACTTCAAGTAGGTTTTTTGTTTCACCTAAGAGACCTAGTAAGGGCTTACGCTAGACCTAAGGTTTTTAGGGACAATTTGGGAAGAAATTCCTCCAAGGTGTTCTCTAGGCCAAGAAAAGGGAGAGGAAAGGGTCTCTTATAATTTATTCTATTGAATAAAAGGCTCACATGACCCTCAAGAAGGCCACCTTATCCAAGGAAAACTAAATAGGTTTCATTTCTAGGACACAAAAATTTATGGATTAATAATTCTGGGAATTCCACCAAATTTTGATATCCTCTGGAGGAGATACAAAGGAAGAGTTATGTCCAAAATGGAATTTGAAGATTCCTCCTCTAAATAATTTTTCTGGATACCCTATATATACTTCCAATGAAAGAGGGGCCAGAATTCTAGAGATGAGAAAAGAGAGAGAAGGAAAGGTTGATCATCAATTTTTCTCAGACTAGTGCCTAATCCTTGGGCTATGGCACACTAAAATTATTCAAAGTTTTCCAAAACCATCTTCAAGGAGGCAAAGGAATGATGATCTATAAACCAATATTTAACATTTACCTAATCAATATTTACGGATTTGCATGGAAGAACAAAATTTCATCCACTAGTAACATTCATCTAGTGCCATACAATGAGTAACATGTGAAATTGATAACCAAATAACATTTTTCAATGATATTCAACAAATTAGGGCACAAGAGAATTAACTAGTTGCACAATTCCACACATTAGACATCATTTCAATAGAAATCATCAACAAAAAACACTTAAAACATGACAATGATATATATCCAACCATAAACCAAGATGTAGCTCCAAGAAGAACGAAATTCTAACTTCCAAAGATATCGAAATGAATAAATAGAATCTCTACTAGCATCCAAGAAAATGTCTGAAGTCTTTTTACAAGAGAAATATCCAAGTGATGATGATGTTCTCTCGAAATGAGAGAATATTATATGAGACCTTTAGAGATCTAATTCATATTCTAAAGCCCGTAACATTATTTTAATGTGAAAAAATAAGGCCTTGGTGCCAAGCCCACCAAGTAGCTCCAAAAATTATGAATAAACCATCCAATAGTAGTGTAGGTTTTATCCTTGTATATAAATTACCTACAGACAATTTCTAAAAATAGAAAATAAACAATGATGAGAATATAAAACAAATATATAGATATTTCCCCTTGATCCCAAAATGGGGACTACTAGATTGATTAACCCAGGATTAGAAACTGACCATAATTCCCTTTAATGAATCTACAAAATACCATGGGCTTAAAACCATCATGCCCAAAACCATGTGCAAAACCCATGCACAAAACCATAGGTAGGTCCGCTCACCTAATATAGGGTCTGAAACAAAATTCCCAAGGCATTGCCCCATGACCCCCCTACTGCACTTGACAAAATGAATAGGGGGGGCTTCTTCCCCCCCACACGTGTGACTAGTCATGGAAAAAATATAACACACACCCAACATTCTCCCACTTGTTGTTTTATTTTCCACACAGGGGGTCACAGGAGAGCTTAGTCATTTGCAAATCCCTACAATGCCCATTGTTTCTCTGCACTAAGAAAACTTCTCAATGCTCACAGACTTCATCAATGCATCTATAGCATTCTTCAAAGTGTCCACCTTTACCAGCAACACCTTTTTGTCTTCAACCATATCCCTCACAAAGTGATATTGAACATCAATTTTCTTTGTCTTTAATGATAAGCAGAGTTCTTTTCAAAGAAAATTGCAGTTTGTCTATCACAATCTATCCTTATAGATCTTTGTACCAACCCCATACTTGAAAACAAACTCTGCAACCAAACTACTTCCTTTCTTGCATGAGTGGTTGCCTTGTATTCAGCATCTGTAGTTGAAAGATCCACTATAGACCTTCTTTTTCTCATCTAACTGACTTCTCCTCCAAATAGGTTAAACACATACCCACTTGTAGATCTTCTTTGATCTAGATCTCCAACCTAATTTGCATCAATAAATCCACAGATGTCCAAAACTCTATCCAATCTTGGTCTTCCTTGGTAGCACAGATCATAAGCACTAGTGCCACGCAAATACCTGAAAACCTTCTTCATTGTTGTTCAATACTCATTCCCTGGTTTTGACATAAACCTACTCAATACTCCCACTGCATGTACAATGTCTAGTCTAGTACATAAGATTTCATACATCAGGCTCCCGACTGCACTTATGTATGGAACACGAGACATGTCCTCTTCCTCTTCTTGTGTCTTGGGACTCTATTCATCAGATAACTTTACACTTACAGGAATAGGAACCTTCACTAGTTTACTATCTTGCATATTAAACCTCTACAGTATTGTCTCGACATGCTTCCTCTGGTTTAACTAGATCTTCCTTTTTTCCTAATCTCATTTAATTTCCATGCTCAAAATATAGTTTGCAACACCAAGATCCTTCATTTCGAATTTGGACGACAATTGGGTCTTCAAAATTATATAATTTCTTTGTCATTTGCAATTAGCAACATATCATCCACATACAAGACTATACAAATAACATGGTCACCAATTAATTTAAAATACACATAGTCATCTGCTTTTCTTCTGGTGAAGCCAAGTCCCTGTATATATGTATCAAATTTCTGATACCACATCCTTGGTGCCTATTTAAACCCATGAAATGAGTTTTTAACCTCCATACAATTTTTTTTCCCTTGACCGCAAAGCCTTTAGGTTGCTTCATGTAAATCTCTTCTTCCATATCCCTGTAAAGATATGTTGTCTTCACATCTTTTTCTACCTCAAAATCAAAAGTAGCAACAACAGATAAAAGTAATCTAATAGAAGCTACCTTGGCAACAGGAGAAAAAAAATCACCAAAATTAATTCCCGGCACATATGAATAACCTTTTTCTACCAACTGAGATTTGTATTTTTCCACCTTGCCTTCTACATTCATCTTCTTCTTAAACACCCATTTTCTTCCAATGGGTTCCCTTCCAGCCGACAACTCCACTAGATCCCAAGCCTCATTTTTCCCAAAGATGCCATTTCATAAACCATGGCCTCTTTCCATAGTTTTTCGTCCTCTGAATCTACAACTTCCCTGATAGTTCTGGGATCATCATCAACAATAGATAAATAAAAATTTGTATAGAAAGTAGATGGACTATACCTTTCTGGGTGCTTTTTTTTGAACTGGTCTTCTCACAATTGGAGTTTGTGGCTCTTCATCTTCTAATTCTTGTTCTATTGTAGAGTCTGGTTCTTCCTCCTTTATCGTGAAATCTATCTTCTCATGTTCCTTTGGTAGGAATTGATGTTTAATAACATCTTTCACCACTCTAAACACCATATCTCAGTTGTACACAACCTTCCTTGTTTCTAGGTTCCAAACCTTATAACCTTTTAAACCATCCTTATACCAATAAAGATGCACCTTTGATATTTATTATTCAACTTGGTTCTTTTCTCCTTTGGAACATGTACGTATGCATCACAACCAAATACCCTTAGATGTGAAAGGGAGGGTTTCTTACCTGTCCATACCACATGTCTAGTCTAATCATCCAACATTGATGAAGGTGATCTATTAAACAGGTAACATGCAGTCTCCATTGCCTCTGCCCAAAATTCTTGTACTAGCTCGGCACCACCAAGAATGATTCATGCATTTTCCATCGACGTCCTTTTCATTATTTCTGTAACTCCATTTTGTTGAGGTGTGTATGGAATAGTCTTATGTGGTGTTATGCGACACTTCTTATATAAATATTCAAATTCCTTGTTGCAGAACTCTCCACCATTATCTGTCCTCAACACCTTTATCTTCTTCTCTGTTTGGTTTTCCACCAGAGCCTTAAATTCTTTAAATCTGTTAAAGACTTCATATTTATTACTAAGGAAATATATCCATGTATTCCTTGAGAAGTCATCTATAAATGATACATACTACATAGACTTACCCAGTGATGGAACCGACACACGTCCAAACACATCACTGTGCACAAGCTCTAATATCCCTTTCACCCTCTTAGCACCAGAGGGGAAACTCGCTCGATTTTGTTTCCCATATACACAATGTTCACAAAAATAGAAATCCAAGAAAAATTATACATACCTTCTATCATACCATTACCATGAAGTATACAAAGGCCCTTCTCTAGAGAATGGTATTTTCTCTAGAGACCACAAGATTTTGTGCTTCACTTTTAGGAACCATAGAACTGTTGCACCCATCAATAACAGTACTACCCAGAAACTTGTACAGAGTTCCAATCTGAACTCCCCACATCAATACTAGTGCTACTCAAACCATCTTCTAGATATCTTTCTCGAACATTATTTTTAAACCTACGTCATCCATCTTGCTTAAAGAAATCATATTTTTTGCCAATGCAAGAATATGCAGTGTTCCCGAAAGTGTTATAATCCTTCGACCTTGAAACTTTAGATTCACTTTTCCATGTTTGATGATTCTAGCCTTCCTATCATCCCCTAAGAAGACATCACCACCATAATATTTCTCATACTCACATAGCCACTCCCTATGGGGAGTGAAGTGAAAATATGCACCATATTTAATCAACCATGCCTCATGATCTACATATGTACTTAAAGAAGAAGCCAAGTACACATCCCTACTTTCATCCGAGGTGGCTTTTGCCTCTACAGAAGGAGCACCATTAGATCCCTTTCCTTTCTCAAGAGCTTTAGATCTACAATCCTTTTTGTAGTGCCCTTCCTTTTCGCATTTCCAACATACCTTTACAGGTTTTCATGGAGATTTAGATCTTCCACTATATTTAGATCTCCCACTTGAGGATTTATTTTTGTTTCTATTCTGGGACCGTCCTTGTAAAAACAAGGCATCTCCATTATGGCTCTCCATATTTTTTCATCTCATCTCCTCTGACAACAAGGATGGGACTATTTCATCAAAATTCAAGGTAGTTGTATTGCTACCTATTACAACAACCAGACTATCCCATGAATTTGGTAGAGAACACAACAAATTGATGCACCTATATTCATATGAAATTTTAATATCAACAAATAACAATTGGCTTAACATAGTATTGAAGGCATTCATATACTCTTTCAATGAGTCTCCATGCTTCATCCTCAGGTTATATAACTTTTTCTGGAGGAACAAATTGTTTACCAGAGACTTAGATTGGTACAAAGTCCCTAAATTGACACACAAATCCTTCATCGTAGCTTCCCCTAATACGTTCAACAATATTAAATCTGAGATACACAATTGTATTGTTCTCTTTGCCTTCCGATCCAACTTCTCCCAGTCTTATGCTGACATTATCGTTGGTTTAGTACCCATATTTACCACTGTCCACTGATCTTTACCCACATGCGGATCCTTCATATTGAGCTTCCACAATTCAAAACTCTAACCGTTAAATTTCTCAATCTCTATCTTTACACTACTAACCATCTTCTTTCACCACAAGAATCGATCCTACAGATCTCCCACTGAACAACGTCAGCCTCAGGCCCGAGAAAAACCCCTCAACAACAAAGGTGTCCCATTGAAGCCAAAATGGATCTGATACCAAATGTAGGTTTTAACCCTAAACATAAATTACCTACATATGAATTCTAAAAATAAAAAATAAACAATGCTGAGAAGATAAAACAAATACACATATATTTCCCCTAGATCCCAAAATTGGGACTACCAGATGGATTTTTCATTATGTTCCTTTCAATGTTACAATACATATATATACATGTTGAATCATTCATAAACCCTAATCCATTAACCCTAGATTATAACATAATTGTAGTTCCCTTGACTGGATCTACAAAATTCCATGGGTAGAAAACCATCATGCCCAAAACCACATGAAAAACCCATGCACAAAACCATAAGTAGGTTTGCCCACCTAATATAGGGTCCAAAAAAAAAATTCCCAAGGCACTGATCCAGACCCCGTGCAGGGGGGCTACCAACCCCCTAAAACACCCTGACAAGGGGGGATGCGCCCCCCTACAACGAACAAGGGGGGCTGTTGACCCCCTTATGACCCCTTGCATGTGAAATTAGTCATGGAAAGAATATAACACACACCCAACAAGTACGCAAAAATGATGTCATCATGATGAAATGAGGTCGTTAGAAGGCTACATTGAGTCCCTAAAGTTCCAACGTGAGAGAGAGGGCTCCATAAATGATGCACAAGGGAATGGCCCCTTGATGTCCATGTAAATCATCATGTGGTGCTCCAAAGTGGCTCTTGGGCACAAATATTGGTCTCATGGATCTCCTAGTGAAAGTTAAGCCTATATATTGCTCCAAATGAGGGAATTGTTGATGGTTATTTCCCTCCCATGTATCATGGGTGAGACAAATCTCCTATGGACCTTGGAAGAGTTGCCAAACCATGTGTACACTGCTTAGTTGATTGGGGAAAATGTTGGTCCAAGTGCTCGATCTCGTGAATAATGTGGGGAAATAAACAAGTTGTTGAAGTTGTTGAGGGTGCCCATTAGATGAGATAATCCTATATCACATGACAAATCCCCATGGCTCTCAAATAATCTACTACAATTTTCAATATGATCCTCTAGTGGGCTTGGGCCCTAGTTAAGTTGTCCAACCCATGATTAAACCACATACTAATTACATATAAGAACTAATGCATATCCTAGCCATTAGTACAATAATTCATTCATACATCTAAGTGAACCAAGCTTGTTAGTTAAGGGCACAAATGAGACTTCATAATGGGCTTCCCTTCCGAATTTGGGGCTTTGAGCATGTAATAGTGTTACCTCCCTAGGTAGGATTGGTTAATTAACAACCCTATTAGGTTTTCCTAGCCTTAAAGGGATATACATGTCCAAGGTACATCCTTCAAGTGATAGGGGTCATGTGATTAATGAAGAGTTGGATAGGGACTCAGGGGTCTCAAAGCCAAATGCCATGAGTTCAAGGGTGGTAATGATGAGGGATGTCCACATATTTCAGTGCATAGATATAGGAGGGAGAAATCATGGTAGATGAGTTACCTCGACCTTTGTTTTCCACATTTCTTCATTTGCCTTTTTCCTCTTCTTGATTTTTCTCTATTCCATTACTCAAATCTCCAAGAGATGAGAGCATGTTGTGTATGATGAAAGTAGTGATTACCCCCTTAAGGTGGGGCAGTTCATTGCCTAGCAGGTGTTGGAAGTGCATGGGTTCCTTAATGATGTGGGGGGCACTCATGAGGCCCTCAGAAACAGGGTGATGGCCATAATGAAGGGAGTAGAGCTCATGTTTTTCTTTTTCCCACGCGCTAATATAATGTCTCGACCATATTTTTCATTTTTTGATATTAATTTTTTTTCTATGTGGCTGCGATATGCTTTTATATATTTTTTTTAGTTACATCAACCTTCAGGGAAACATTTCTAGGTCTAGCCTAGACATGTGGACAAGGTGAGGGGGAGTACCAAATCCTTGTGGACCCAAAGAGGGACAATGATGAATAGGGCATGTAATGTGTGGAGGGGAGTTAAAAATATGACATGGGAAAACATGACCATGCTACTAAAATTGGGGTTTCCCAAGTAGTGCTCATCCTGAAGCTATAACAAAGTAGGGGAGATCCATGAGACTAGGGTAGAGGATTAACCCCCATTTAAGGTGAGGGAACAAGACTATATTCAAAACCATTCCTTCTTCACCCAATAATCCATAACCAATGTGGCCAAGAAAAAATAAGCATAAGCACCCAATTGCATAATGAAAAACATACATTTAGGATTGGATGGTCCACCTTCAAACATACACTTTCCACAAATGGGAAAGGGGACATATGACTGGCTCAAGGAGTAGAGATCAAGTGGCACAATATGTCGACTACACTGGTGGTTGTCATGGGCTGCTAGTTGCCAACTAAAGACAAATATAGGAGACAAAAATTCTTATGGGGCCACCCACTGGTGGTGGGTAACATTCCCAACTGAGAGTAAATCATATCAATATGTTGAGCATGTAATATGACCTTCTCCTCCGTAATTTCCCCAATCATAGTGACATCTCTGGAAATTTTTGGGTGAAGGGATTGGGTTAACCAGTCTCTAAGGATATCATCAAGAACCCTAGTTTTTACTACCCTCTTTTGTTTGTGCCACTCGTGAATGTGATCAAAGATATGAGAGGCATCATCTTGTTTGAAATTTGACAAAATGTATGTCCCAACATCTTACCTAGTAGGTAACAAAAAGTGGCTCAAGAAAGGATGATCCAAGGAAGAAAAGTCACTATAGAAGGCTCAATTGAGTTTGATATACCAGTTGGCATTATCCCTCATTAGAGTTCATTGAAAGAGTCTCAAATTCACATAATCATCCACCAAAGAGTTTGATGAACACCTTAAATGAAAGGTGATGATATGCGTAGAAGGATTCTCTCCTAGCTTCCCTTCAAACTTAGGAATATCAAAAGGTAACTTGGCCAACATAGGTGACCAACTAGGATAATGACAGATGGGTTCATTGGTTAGCTTACCCAAGTCCAGTAAATCAAGAGGTGTCAGCAAAGGAATTTTCAATTAACCAAATGAATCACAAGAGTCATAACCTATTGAAGGACCATAAGATCCCCCCATATTGTATTTAAAGGTAGAAGAATGTGGACCAAGGTTATAATTCATCCGAGTATACTGATATATTGGGCCAATAAATGAGGTTAAGGATTATGGCCCCCATGGAACAAAGGACTCCTATAGGCTTGACTTCCCACAATATTGTATTCAGTGTTAGAGAAAGGGCCTCCATGTGAAGAAGCACCATCGTAAGAATGAGATGTTGTAGGCATAGTGGTACTAATGGGGACAGATTCCCTAGGTATACTAGACCCCCCAAAAGGAAATGGAACCTCCAGAGTAGGACGTCCCTCCAAACATAGAACTAGATTCAAGTTGAGAAATACCTCCAAAAGTAAAGTTTCCCCCAGCTTGACTAGAAGCAATAGATGATCCCCCCATCATGTTCTCATAAGGAAAAATGTTTGTGCTAAATGTAGGAATCATAGGTTGAGATGAGTTAGGAGTAAATATCCCAGCTCCCACTGATTGACTAGAGTTACTTTTAACCCAATAAGATCCTTAGAACTTTTCCAGAATTGGTGTGTGCAATGATGAATAGGACAAGAAAATAGATCTCTATACAAGCATCATATCCCTTTCATTCATACATAACATTCTCATGTAAAAGGGTTGAAAGAATACTCGATCCCTCATAATTCGGTGAAGGGTATTGGTATTGATGTTGAGAATCTCACTTCTACCAAAAGATCGTTCTCCCAACTATCATTATTCAAAGGCCTACACACATACACCAACAAACAAATAACAAAAGCCTTTCATAAAGGGCTAAAAAACATTAAAACAACTTGTATAAATTAAAATCAAGGACACATAACATATATGGGAAGGAACCATCAACTTATATTAACCATAAGAAATAAGTACAGAGCAATCATACCCAACAAATGGAAGCCTCCTCTCCAACTTGCATCATGGGCTCTATTAGAGTCAATATTTGCATACTGCCACCAGTAATCAAAATCTCTCTTTTCATATCATATTAGGGTCCCATCCTGGAATGTTTGTCATTCCACTAGGTTTTTTTGCAAATATTTGGTTACTGAAAGTTGAATTAGGGTTTTTGTTACTCCTTTTAGAAATTTACCCCTTTCTAGCTCATTTCAACCTTGCTGAGTATCCATTGTCCATAAAGTTAATGACATCATGTCATCACATCAGTCATGTCATCTTGAAACTCAGTCCTTAGAGGTCTCATTAGGTCTTTTAGGGTTTTTCAAGGTTTCATTAGGTCATTAGGGTTTCCAGGCTTCCAATAAAACTCCATTCCATTGCATAAGGTTGGCAAGTAAAGGGTGATCAAATAACATCCCTTCACCATGTGAAGATGATTTGTAAAGATAAATGTTTATTTCATTATGTAATTTTATGTCTATTATATGTACTAAGTTACTTTTCAGCTACATACTCAAATCCATTTCAAAAAGCATCCAAGCAAAAGTCAAAAAACAAGATTGCCAAAGCATCATCCACCTGTCAAGAGCAAAAAGGTCAGAAAGTCAAAAAACATTAATATGGAAATTTGGAAATGACAAGAAACAGTAGAAAGTGGGTGTGCAACTCATAAATTAAATTCCATCCAAGTATAAAGGCTCTCAAGACACCCATAAAACTTCATTTTCACTCTAGCACTCTCAAAACTCCTTAGCAAAAGAAATTTATCGATTTTAAGGTGAGATTGGGCAAAACAAAGCAAGAGGGCGCATTTAGCAGTGTTGCTGCACATTTCGCTGGGTCACTGAGTGTTTGCCAGAAATTCCAATGTAAATTACAACGGTGTTGCGTTGCTGTAACTGAAGGCCGCGTTTTCCTGGGTCGCTACACCTTTGCCTGGGTCATTGTACGTTTGCCTGGAAGGAGAAAAAACATGCTAGAACCTCCTCCATCGCCACCAAGTTTCCAAATTGGTCATCATATACTTTAGCAAATGAGGTTGGTGTAAAGATTATTCACTCCTTCCCTTTATTTTTCATCTACAAAGGGTTTATAGTTATTTGTTTTCATTCCTAAGATCAAACCCTAGTAATACATTCCCACCATCTCAAATCACATTTCCTAGATTTCATTACCACTCCCCTCACTTAACAACTATCCCCTATCACCTTCCTCATTCCACACATCCTCATCCCTTCCTCATTATCTCTCCTCACATCATTTCATATTTCTCACACCCACAGTCCATTCTACCATCTCCTTAGGGTTTTGACAAAAATAGATCATGGAAGAAGAATAACAGAGAAGTCAGAGTGAGTAAGAAAAACAAGAGAGGAGGAAATATAAGAAAGGAGGGAGAATCATGAGATATGAGCCAACCAACACCAAAGAGCTCATGGCATCTCCCATCACTGTCTCAAGCTTCAAACATATGGGAAGTATGGTGAGCCACTTGATGAACAGGTGCCAAGAAGAATGCCAAGGACTAGAGGCCTAAAGAGAGCTTTGGAGCAAGAAAGGAAAAGGGAGGAAGAACTAGCCAATGAGCTCACCTTGAATGAGAAATTTTCCAAGATGGTAAATGAAAAACAAAAATATTGGCTTGAGAAGGTAAATTGTCATCTTGAGAGCCTCTTATACAAGGCCAAGAAGGACAATGATATTCAAAGAAGGATGGAAAAATACTATGCCATGAGAAACAAAATTGCAAGGGCTAAGCTCAAAAGAGCTCATGAAAAAATTGAGGCCTTGACCAAGCAACAGGAGAAAAAGAGGTTGGATATCCTTGCCGAGGCATCACTCCATGCCTAAAACATATAGCCAGAAATCAGCCCGCCAATTTTGACCATTTTGAACAAATTGGAAAGTTATAATTTGCTATGTTTTTTGAGAAATTTTTGGCACAATGAAATGGTCAAACGCGCAACACCTAGGATGTTGTGCTCTTTTTTGGAGCATCCAATGAGAAAATGGTAAGAATTTTTGGATTCAGAATGATGAGGACATCCACCATGTACTTTTGCTAAGAATTTTGAGCAAAATTGGTCAGCCAAAAAGGTTAAAAACTACCAAAAAATCACTTTTCTGCCTCTTTTTTGGCCTGGTCACTATGCGTTTGAGTAGTCTTGGTAGATTTCAATTTTGGAGGGGAAAATCAAGCCAATTTTGAAAACAAAGGGAATTTTTGGAAACTAGACAGGATAATATTTCCAATGAGCTATCTTGGGCTAGATTTGGACATCAAGAAGGCAGTCAAAAGTCAGCTTGAAGAGGTCGTTGCAAGTTTGACATTGGCGCTACACGTTTGACAGTCTTCTACTATTTTCACTATTTCATTCCAAGCTGACTTTTACCTATAGGAATTTCAAGCTTTACTCATGTAATTGATCTATATGATTTATTTATTATGTTTTTACTTTTATCTAGGGTAGATACATCAGTTCAATAGCCTATGTGACATGTAATTAATCAGTTTGCTAGAGTGAGGGATGAGTCACTTTGACCACCCTACACTCCAACTATCAGTTCAGCCTTTCTTGCAACTACTCCTCCTCTCTTGGATTCGACCCATGAGCCTAGGATGAGTTGGTTTTAGGCCTATATTATGTATTTTTTAGTCATTTTACAGGTTGGATTCAGTGGGATTCTATACTAGTGATCAGAGACTATTGTATCATATTTTGGCCAGTTTCAATATATGAGTTGCAGCTATTTTTCTGGGATACATGTGGTGTGAATTTTTAGCATTGTTTCTTCTTTTTGATCATTTGCATCATTATTTTATCAGTTCATAAACCATTTCATGTCTATTATATGGTAATTTTCAAGTTGAAAGGCAAAATACATGCTTGCTCATGCTCTATTTTGGGAAATTTATCATACTTTGTTCACTTTTCTTCAGTTTAGGAAGAATACGTCTCTTATGCTCTTCCTAAATCCTCATCAGTATTAAATAATCTCATTAAGATTCATAACTACCTTGCACCTTTGAATGTCTGCAATCATATCTCGTTTTCCCTGACCTAGTCCCTCTCACCTAAGTCACTCATCCTTGCGACTACCCAACCAAATCAAATCAAACAACCCTATGCATTATACATCTAGCCTAAAACCCTAAACTATATAACCCCCCTAGCTGTGACCCTTTGGAGAGAGCCCTCTCCGGCTTGGTAGGGTGATCCAAAATGGATTCAGTAAAGCCTCTAGATCAAAAGTATTCAAATACAGGTGAAAGTGGAATCATGTTGAAAGTGCTTGTTAATACAAAGCCAATGGTGTAAACAGTGTGTAAATCCAAGTTCAGATGAAGAAATTAGAGCCAATTAGAGATTTAGGCCAAAAAGTCAATGCCTACGTCAGCAGGACATGTGGCAACCCGAGAAAGAGTCACAGGTTCTTGATGATGTCAATGTATAAGGTGATGTGGCAGTCTACAATTGGTTCATACCACAGGCAATGGAATCAGAGAATAAGAGCAGAGATTGTCCGATCAAAGGAGATCGATGCATATCACATCGAAACATGCAAGCAGGTTATCCTGGAAAATGGACGCGATGAAATTATGCAAAAGAAGTTAAACTCCTTTGAGTTCCGACAGGGAAGCGGTAAGTGGTTTATAGTGTGCCTTCAAGGCAGGAAATGGTTTTTCATAAATCTACGTGATTCCACTCAGTAGTCAACACGTAGCATCCTGAAATCGCTTTGTCACATGCCTTCGGGGAATTAGCAGATGTGCTAGTTGGAGCCCGAGATCACGCGACAGCCATCGGATCCCACAGGACAAATCAATGGTGTGGAACATCCGGATTAGTTGACGAGTGGGACGTGATAGTCATTGGATCAATTGGTATCAGGATTTGCTCCAAGAAAAGGTCGTACAGTTGGGGTCAACTCCACGACCGCCAGTTCTTTGGGTTATCCTCTACTTTTAGTGTAATCGTATTATTTCATGATTATCACAGTTTGTAACTATATGTGGTATATTAATACCATAACACAAAAAAAAAAAAAATTAATAATAATTAATATAAATAAATAAATAAATAATAATAATAATAATAATATAATAATAAATTAAATAAAATAAAAATAAATAAATTAAATTAAATAAATAAATAAATAAAATAAAAATAAAAAATAAAAATTGACAGAGTATGTTGTGAACCATTCCAGGGGGTCTGGAGGTCATAGTGACCAAGTACGGTCGAGTGTATACTCGTTTCGACTCGAATATTCGAGCTAAACACAGCGGTGAGATCCATTTTCGTGTTTGAGACTCTGTTTTTGAGCTCACACCTGTAACAGCAATTTGAAGACACAATAGAGAGGTTAGCACTGGAAGCGAAAGGACCAGGAAGCGTAGCATGAAGTCTGGTGAACTCCTTTATTAAATTTGATTGTATTGATGGTTTGAATGTGTTTTCTAATTGTTTAAGTGTTTATGTTATTCGCAATATTTTCTATATGTTGCACTAAGTAACATAGGAAACTTCATACATATTCTATAATACCTTTTTCAATATCGGATCAAGTGGTATCAGAGCTTAAGGTTTTAAAGGCTCGAACGAGGTGAAGGAGAACTTGTTGAGGCGAATCCAGAGATTGGAAGGGTATTTTCACAAAGAAGGATGGCAGATGAAACTCCACTTGGGTCGAAATCCCAATTCTTGGATAGTTTCATGACGATACGTGCAATGGTGGAAGAGATGTATAATGAGTTTAAAAAGGGTAAAGGTGAAGGCACTTCATCGCCTAAACTAGAAAAAGGATTAGAGTAACATTTTCTGTTTATCCCTCCAGATAAAGAAGATAATGGAAAAGGAGAAAAACCACCTCCATCTCCTCCATCATCACCATCATCATCATCATCATCGTCTTCTTCTCATAAAATTAGTTCTTCTAAGAAGAAGAAAAAGAAAGCCTCTTTGATCAAATTAGATGTAAATTTTGATTTGCCAATTTATGATGGAGAACTTAATGTTAAAAAGGTTGATAATTGGGTAAGGCAAATTGATGTATATTGCAGGGTGAAAAAAGTTGATTCAGAAAGGAAGAAGATCTAGCTTTCTAGCCTTCGACTGGGAGCAACCGCACTTGTATGGTGGGAAGGCAAGACACAAGCAAATCTCCAAAAACATGGTAAAATCATTTCAACTTGGAATGAATTTGTTTCTGCCATTAAAAAGCAATTTTATCCTTTGGCTTATATGTAGCAAGCAATTATGAGTTGGCAGACACTACGTCAACTAAAAGGTCAAAGTGTTCAGAGTTATACTCAGAAATTATGTAAGAGAGCTTTAACATTAGGCATATCATTGGACTCACCAGAGACATTGTTAAAATATATAGGTGGTCTTCATAGTTATTTGAGGCATACTATACTTATGTTTCACCCAACTAGCTTAGATGATCTATTAGTTCAAGCAACTCATCTAGAGGCTAGAGGTAAAAATGTAACCCCATATGTTGGGAAATCATCCAAACCTATTGAAAACAAGAATAAAGGCAAGAAGAAACTAAAATGGAAGGAGAGGAAAACAAACACTGTGAAGAAGGATAAACCTTCATGCACTCATTGTAAGAAGGAAGGACACGATGAGGCACATTGTTGGTCTTTGCATCCAGAATTGAAGCCTAAGAAGTTCGGGAGTAAAGAGCAAAATAATGTTGCTACTGTTCAAAAGGACTTGGGATCAGACTCAGGTGATGAGACAAAGGTTACAACTACAGGTATAAAAGGTAAAGATTCTGAAGCATCTACAAGTAATTCTTCGCATTCTATTGTTAATGAAAGTTATGAGAGGAAAAGAAATGAGCTATTTCATATTAGATTCATTTCCAAGCACACTAGAATTGATACTTTATTTGATATTGGGTCACAAGTTAATTTGATTTCTGAAACAATTGTGAAGAAGTTGGGTCTAGAAACAAAAACTCATAAAAAGCCATACCATTAGGTTGGGTGTGTGATAAAACAAAACTACAAGTCACGAAACAATGTAAACTTCATTTTGCTATTGGGTCAACATTTGTATATGAAGTTGAGTTAGACATAGTCCCATTAGACATATGTGGAATTGTATTAGGAAGTCCATACTTGTACGATAGATAAACTATCTTCTATCGAGCTGAAAATAAGTATAAAATCACTAAGGATGGAATTGAATATATTGTAAGGGCTCATAAACTCAAAGATAACTTCTCTCTCATAAATTCAAGACAGATGAAAAGAATTGTAAATTCAAGTAAACAATTTTTACTTATGATTGTAAAAGCAAAGGACCTTGATAAATCCGATGCATTCCAAGGCTGTAATCCAAAACAGAAAGCAGATCTAGTTAAAGTTGTTTCCGATTATGATATTTTGTTTCAAGAGCCTAAAGGGCTTCCACCCAAGCGAGAGATAGAACATGAGATTTATTTGCAGCAAGATGCTCCACTACCTAATGTTAGAATGTACAGGTTATCAGCTCTAGAGAATGCGGAGATAAAGAAGCAGGTACAGGAGTTTCTCGATAAAGGGTTTATTCGACCAAGCACATCACCATGTGGATCACCTATTGTGTTGGTGCAAAATAAAGATAGTTCGTGGAGAATTTGCATTGATTTTAGAGCACTAAATAAAATCACAATAAAGAATCGTTATCCTCTTCCTCGTATTGATGATTTATTAGATCAGTTAAAAGATGCAGTTTACTTCTCTAAACTAGACTTGCGAAGCGGCTACCATCAGATCCGAGTTGCAGAACAGGATGTATGGAAGACTGCTTTCAAAACGAAGCAAGGACTCTATGAATGGATGGTTATATCTTTTGGCTTAACTAACACTCCCGGTGCGTTTATTCAAGTCATGAATGATGTATTTAGACCATTTATTGATGATTTTTCAATAGTCTATTAGATGATATTCTTGTTTTTAGTAAAACATGGGATTAACATGTAAAGCAAATTCCAGATGTTTTAAAAAGAGAAAATTTCTATGTAAAACTTTCAAAATGTGAATTTGGCAGAACATCTTTGAATTAGTTGGGTTATATTGTAGGGGGTGGTGAATTGAAGATAAATCCCCCTAAGGATGAAGTCATTGTAAAGTGGCCTAAACCCAATACTGCTACACAAGTTAGAAGTTTCTTAGGGGCAGCGCAATACTGGAGAAAGTTTATTGCTAACTTTTCTTTGATTGTAGCTCCTTTACATGCTTTGACAAGTGTGAAACAAGTGTTTTAGTGGGGAGGCAAGCAGCAGAAAGCCTTTGACACATTGAAAGAAAGGATCAGTACAACACCAGTAGTAGCACTGCCAGACCTTCAACATCCATTTGAGATCGAGACAGATGCGAGTGAATATGCCATGGGGGCAGTGTTGATGCAGCACAGAAAGCCTATATGCTTTCATTCTGAGACATTTAATCAGCAGTAGTTAACTATCCTACATATGATAAAGAATTGTATGCATTAGTTCAGAGTGTTAAAAAGTGGAAGCATTACATAATGGGTAAATAAACAATCATACACATAGATCATCAACCATATTTACACTCACAAACTAAATTTCAACAATCAAGACATTATAGGTGGATGGGTTCTCTACAGCAATTTCATCTTGTTATCAGATATAAGAAGGGCATACATAATAAGGTTGCAGATATGTTATCAAGACCAATTATAAATGCATCAACAATACTTAAGCATAATTCAGTAATTCATGAAAGTTACATTGAAAAATATGCTCAAGACACATATTTTAAGGATGTATATGCAACTTTAAGTCATGGCATGCATGTAGAAGAATTGGAGTATTATATGAAGGGCAAACTCTTATATCATTTGGGGAAGTTATGCATTCCACAAACTAAAAGAGTTTATATAATTCGAGAAGCACATACTTCTCTCATATCAGGTGATTTTGGTATATGTAAAACAGTTGCACAATTACAAAGGTTCTGCTATTGGCCACGAATGAATGAGATAGTTTCTAGATATATTAAAGGATGTACTATGTGTGCCACAAGCAAGCCAAGTAATAGAAAATTAGGCTTGTATACTCCACTTCCAATTCCTTCTCGTCCTTGGGAAAGTATTTCTATGGATTTTGTTGGGGGATTGCCAAAGTCTGGAAAGGGTCATGATTATTTGTATGTATTTGTGGATAAATTTAGTAAGATGTGTATTTTGACATAAACAGGTCACAACTGAACAAACTGCAAATTTGTTCTTTCAAATTTTATGGGTTCATTTTGGGTTACCCACTTCGATTATATCTGATCGAGATTCTTGATTTGTTGTGAAATTTCGGTCAAGTATATGGGAGTTAATGGAAAAAAGGTTAAAGAAGAGCACGACATTTTATCCACAAATTAATGGTTAGACAGAAGTGGTCAACAAGACAGTGATACAGTTGCTTCGAGGATATTGCAGCAAGCATCCCAAACTTTGGGATGAGCATTTGTGTTATGTGCAGCATGCTTACAACCATGCAAAACATTCTTCTACTCAAAGATCTCCTTTTGAGACTTGTTTTGGTTTTATACCAAAGTCTCCCTTGGATTTTTTCTTTGGTAAATACATAGCAATTGATGAACACAGTGATGTGGACAAAGAAACCAAGTTCATTGAACAAATCTAGGAAATTAACCAGGCAGTACAGCAATAGCTGGAAAGAATCCAAGCAAACTATAAGGTGTGACATGACAAGCATCGAGTTGAGCATAGTTTTAAAGTTGGTGATCAAGTCTGGTTGTATATCAGCAAAGAAAGACTACAAGGGAAAGGTAAAAAGTTAAAACCAATTAGATATGGTCCTTTCAAAATACTTGATAAAATTTGTGAAAATGCTTTCCGCCTAGATCTACTAGCTTATATGCAAATCTATTTAGTCGTAAATGTTGAAAACTTTCGATTATATGAACCTTCATTGATTGAAGATCCCGAAGAGCAAGTTCAACCACCTTCCGTTGAAGATATATTTCCCCAGTATCTCAATGAGTTACAGGAAAACACAATTCTTGACAGGAGGATAAGAACTTCACAATGGGGGAATGTTGAGTATCATCGAGTTGGAATCAAAGGTACAAATCCAAGTAAAGCATGATGGATAGATATTAGACAAGTGAAGGAACTTTATCCTCACTTACTCGATAGCTAAAACCAACTTTTGGTGGACCAAAAGCTTCCAGTGGGGAGGAGTGATCCAAAATGGATTTAGTAAAGCCACTAGATAAAAAGTCTTCAAATACAAGTGAAAGTGGAATCATGTTGAAGTTCTCATTAATAGGAAGCCAACAGTGAAAACAGTGTATAAATCTGAGTTCGAATGAAGAAATTAGAGCCTATTAGAGATTTAGGCCAAAACGTCAATGCCTACATCAGCAGGACATGTGGCAACCCGGGAAAGAGTCACAGGTTCTTGATGATGTTAGTGCAGAAGGTGACGTGGCAGTCTACGATTGGTTCATACCACAGGCAATGGGATCAAAGAACAAGACTGGATATCGTCCAATCAAAGGAGATAGATGCATATCACATCGAAACATGCAAGCAAGTTATCTTGGAAAACAAACGCGATGAAATTATGCAAAAGAAGTTAAACTCCTTTGAGTTTCAGCAGGGAAGTGGTGAGTGGTTTATCATGTGCCTTCAAGGCAAGAAATGGTTTTTCAGAAATCTACACGATTCCACTCAACAATCAACACGTAGCATCCCGAAACTGCTTTCTTGTGTGCCTTCAAGGAATTAGCAGATGTGCTAGTTGGAGCGTGAGATTGCACAACAGTCAGAGAATCCCACAGGACAGATTAACAGTGTGGAACATTTGGATTAGTTGACAAGCAGGACGCAATAGCCATTGGGTCGATTGGTATCGAGATCTGCACAGGGAAAAGGTCGGACAGTGAGGGTCAACTCCACGCCCATTGGTTCTTTGGGTTATCCTCTGTTTTTAGTGTAATCGTATTATCTCACGATTATCGTAGTTTGTAACTATATGTGGTATATTAATACCATAACACAGAAAGAAAAAAAGTTGATAGAGTGTGTTGTGAATTGTTCCAAGGGGTCTGGAGGTCATAGTGACCAAGTACGATCGATTTTATACTCGTTTCGACTCGAAGATTCGAGTTGAACACAGCGGTGAGATCCATTTTCGTGTTTAAGACTTTGTTTTTGAGCTCACACCTGTAACAACAATTTAAAGACATAATAGAGAGGTTAGCACTAGAAGTGAAAGGACCAGGAGACATAGCCAGGAATTCCTTTATTAAATTTGATTATGTTGATGGTTTGAATGTGGTTTCTAATTGTTTAAGTGTTTATGTTATTCGCATATTTTTGATATGTTGAACTAAGTAACATAGGAAACTTCACACATAGTCTATAATACCTTTTTCAATATCAGATCATAAGGTTAGCTACCAAGCTAAAAGATTGGTCTGTGGTTACCTCAATCGGACTCTTCCTCAGCCTCGGAGATCTGGAGGAGTGATAACAGGCTCCTTCTCAAAATGCAGCAGAGCTCTCGCGTTATAATGTGGATACTAGATCTAGACCCTTTCGTCTTGATAGGGTGAGATTATATATGTTCATCTTATCCTCCATGAGAATGTATCTAGACACCTAGTGGATTGAGAAGTTAGGAAACTTATATAATAATGGACCCCTAGCCAACTCATATACAAGTGGGTCAAGTTGATCTCTTTGGAAATGACAAACCCTAGAAGCTTTTTCTCAACTGTGAGATTTTTCTCAATTATCTCAATCATGAAATAAATATTATATCATAAGTATAAATTTTTGACAAAATTATTATGAGAAATTACTCAATTATGTAATTTCACCATTTTAACATGGAATAACTCCCTTGTAAAACCAATATAAGCAAAAGCAAGGGTGAAAGGGAATGCATTCTAGCCAAATACTAAGGTAAATTGAACTTGGGTCTCTCTCACTATATTGGAGTGGAAAATAGGGTTATAACATAATGTATTTCATATTATTAATAAAAATACATATTTAGATGCATGACAAAGGGAAAAAACGAGTATGGGGGATATGACTCCATGAGACGACACCTAGAAGGGGATAATGCCATAGTCATGAGGTGAAATAATATTTTCTTATAAACCAAAGAACCTCTATCTTAAGGGAAAATCAATCAACGGCCAAATTATGTATTGTAAATAATGTACTTCATATTGTCAATAAAACATACGCTCCATCTTGGGTGGTATCCATTTAGGCTCCTAGAACATACCCCTGCATCAATGTAGAAACTCTTCCTGTTGTTGTTTGTGTTCCTTGGTAACCCCTCTAGGTATGACTCAACTCTCATGGACTCTTCTACAAAATAATTTTCTCTTGAAAATAAAAAAACATATTTCTTGCTAAAATTGATCAACTTTTTTCCCTAGTTGGCACTCACTAAAGATATCTTCGACTTTCCCTTTTACACATTGATGATGAATTATTTTTCATCCTTGATGAGGTGGAATTGGTTGGCTCTTTGCATGAATATTTCATCCCAAATGTACATGTAGGGGTTCCCAAACACAATACCACATACATTTAGTGGCACTAGATCCAATTCTACTTCATTAATAAAGTCAACACTCATATCAAATTTGATTCTACATTGTTTCATTGCCTTTATCTTTGCCTCATTGTTGACCCATATTAATGAATATGGGCTAGGATGGTCATGATTCTCTGTTCCCAATTTCATGACCATATCTACTACTATGAGATTCATCTTTGATATTGAGTTGAATAGAGCATAATTTTTTTTTCTTCTTGACCTGCATCTTTATATCAAAAAATATGGTCATTTCATTGTCTTCCTATTGTTTAAGGCTATTGACATTCACCCCCTTCTGCACTAATGTATTGACAATATTCTCATCCATGACTGATCTACCTTCCAAACTACTTGAATTTATGGCCATGATATTTATTTTCTTAGCATGTTTATTTAAGTTCTATGAGTTGATCCCTGAATGCAACTTCCAACACTTCTCCTATGTATGACCATCAATGTTACAGTGGTTGTAGTGGTTGTTGGGATATTTGCACTTGTGTGTTTTAGCTATTGTATTTATGTATTTTCCACCTTTCAACTTCTTATACCCCTCCTTGGAATCTTTCTAGTGCTTCTTCTACACTTCCTTAAAATCTTTCTTGTGCTCCTTCCACTTTAATCTAATTGATTACTCTTTCCTTTTGCCCACGTTCTTTGGGAATTATGCTTGTACACAAGCCTCATCCATTGTTCTGGTTTTGAATAGGATCACTTTATTCTACTGAGAATTGTGTAGACCTTCCAAATAATTGAGTATGTTTAGGTTATTTGGGGAGATACCTAGAATTATGGCCTTCTTTTTAAATTATATGGTGTTGTGTGGTGTACTCCTGTACATTCTTTCCATGTCTCTACCTAGAGTACTATCATTGAATCCACTGGTCTGCTACATACATGATAGGTTAAAATTAATACTTTATGAAAGTTTTACAATAGTCCTACTTATTCACTAGAGTATATACATCCAACCTTAGGGTTACATGTGGCTTTCCCACCAAATTAGTGCATGGCCCTCTAATTTCATTCAAGTAAATGAAATATTTTCTTCTTCCTCTATATGATGAACACAAAAATAAAACTATAACTATTGCAACCAATGATTTAACTTCAAAGCATCAATATCACCTTGATATGGATTTGTGTTTACCTTCACTTGCATCTTGAATAGGGATTGTGAATGGTTCACGACACTCAGACTGGGTTGATCCCTTTTGGGTTTTTTTCCTAGACTCCATTTCTAGTTCTTCTTGATCCCATTATCTCCCGTTTAATCTGACCTATGCATTATAACCTGCATCTTCCTCGAATAGCCTAAGTTTATTGGTTAGGGCCACCATGAAGAGGCTTACATTATAGTTTATATCTTAAACTTGTGCTTCAAGCCACACAAACCTCTATGCTTTGGATCTTGAGGGTTATTCACATATTCCTTGGAAATGGCTAGGATTGTATGAATTTCGGCCTAATAGATTTGTATCCCTTGCAACTCCACACAATATACCCAAAAAAATCTATTTTGATACCAATATGATCTGTACATTATTGTGGATATTTCACTGGACAATTCACCACAATAGATCTAATAAATTTATATTGAAAATTTGAAATATATACAATTAGGGATATTTTCCTTAGGCTTATGGATTTATTAAGTTATTTTTTTTTATTAATGAAATGTATAAAATGAAGAAAATACATAAAAAACAAAAATATCGATCTGCAAACAACCATGGATATTTCACTAGACTATTCATCGCAATATATCTTCTAAAATATAGTGGAAAATCTGAAATATACACTATGATGGTTAACTTTTGCTTATATGTTTGGGTCTATTAATTATTATTTATTACATATGCATGCCAATTATAATCATGTACAAAATAAAGAATAAGTAAAATAATCACTCACAAACTACAATAACACAAGGTATGACCTAGGAAACCCTCTCAGGAGAAAACCTACCTAGAGGGTGAGGTTTCTTCACCCTCTCTTTATCTCAATGGAAATGGATGTAAGTACAAAGGAGCAAGACATGTATTTTGTGGGATGATATAGCATACAAGAATTCTTTGTTTTCTCTCTATGTCTCTATCCATTGTTAGCTACTCTATTCATTTATGGAACGAAATGCATTCGAATAGAATGGAACCCATTTTCCTCCTAGTAGCCTAGTTATACTACAACCCAATAGCCTTCTAATGGTTAAGTTTGACTCCTTCAGCTCTTAACTAAAGTTACCATATTTACTCTTATAGATTCTTCTTCATCATAATCACATATATATCCCATTTTCCATGAATAATAAGGGTTGACGTGACATCCTCTTGAATAATGGTGGTCAATTTCAATTGGTCAAATTCTAAGAGGCATAACTTTCTCATATGAGTTCCGATTGAGGAAATTCTTGCATCGCTGAAAAATTATATTTTTGTAGATTATATAATATAGGTCTAAAGTAAGGATGGGACCAAAAAAGGTGTTCATTTAAGGCCTCAAAATGTTTCCTAAATTTTTTCACCCAAAAAATTCCAAACTAGGACCATTGGTAAAAATGACCTAGGTCATTGATTCCTCCAAATTTTCCACCTTAAAAGAATCAAGATGGATGAAAAATAATATAATGATCCTATCTTAATCATGTCTCCCAATTTTGGGATGCTTTTTCTCCCAAGAATCTTCCAGTGAATGAGGTGAGAACAAGTTTCCTCCGCCTTCTCTTTGGTGTACCATTTAGCTTTTCCTAGAAGCTACCCTTTCAACCTTATCTCCTAAAGGTCATGTTGCCCCTATATTATAGTTCTAGTCCTATTCTGAAAAAATTGCATCTTCTTTCAACTCTACCTAAGCATTTAGTTTTAAATCCTCTAGAAAATGTAGGACATTTTCCTCTTCATGATCTAACATGGAAGGCCCATAGAGTTTTATATTCTCTACATTCACCACTAAGTAAATGTGCATGTATGGGGGGAGACTAAATATATAGGCATTCTCTGCAACCTTTTCCAGTATCTCAAAGGGACCATATTAAAAATCCTTTATTTTCTTATTAAGACCCTATAGCCCCTCCTTGTTCAATTGTAACCATATTTTGTCTCCCACCTTGAATTGTTTCTCTGTTTTGTGTTGATCATGTCTAGCCTTGTATTTTCTTGTGATTTATGTAGTGTATCCTATACCCCTACATGGATTTACTTGATATTTTTAATAAATATTTCTACCCTTGAGGCATCTCCTGTAATATCCTCTTACACTCCTCATTTTCCATATGTAATATCCAAAGGTGAAGCTGGAAAATATCCAAAAACAAGTTTCAAATGGGGACTTACCTGTAGAACTATGGATTGATTTGTTATAAGAGTGTTGTATATACACCATATTTTCATCCCAATCATTCAGATTCTTTTAATTATAGCCCATCAAAAACTACACCAAAGTCTTGTTTACTACTTATGTTTTCCCATTTGTTTTTGGATGGAATGATGTAGACCTCTTTAAATCCATGTCCATATTCTCCCACAATGTATTCCAAATGCATTAATAAATATTATGTCCCTATCTAAAACAATGCTCCTTGGTATCCCAAAGTGCACCCAAACCTATCCAAAGAACAAGTTCGTTACTTCTTGCCCACTGATGGTATTTTTATAGGGAATTAAAAGAAACGTCTTTTGAACTTGTAACTACAACAAATAAGTTCATGTCCCTTTTTGGTTGTTGGTAAACCTCCCACCAAGTCCATGGAAATGCTTTCTCAATGATGAGTAGGTATATGGAAGGGATGATATAGATCTTGTTTCCTATTACTAGGCTTTCTAGTACAAGAAAGCATGCATTCTCTTATGAATATAGCTACCTCTTCTTGCATCTTGGGCCAATACACATAACTCTATCAATTGGCCATTATCTTCCCTACACCAAAGTGCCCTGTAACCTTTGAGGTGTGAGCCTCTCTAATTATCTATAGTCGCTCACCTTTAGGAACACATAACTTATCCATCATGTAGACTAACTTGTTCTGGAGATGATACTTAACTTTGTTGTCACCATTATGCACATGATTGTTGGGTTGTGTTATATTCTTTCCACAACTACCACAGTTCCTGGAGGTCACAGGGGGGCGGTTGCCCCCCTTATTGTGGGTATGCAGGGGGGTGGCATCCCCCCTACACGGGGACTGGGGTAGCACCTCGGGAGAAAAAAACTTAGACCTTATATTAGGTGGGCGGGCCTACGTATGTTTTTCTGCATGGATTTTTCACGTGGTTTTGGACATCATGGTTTTCTGTCCATGGTATTTTGTACATCTGGTCAAGGGAACTACGTTTATGTTCTAACCTGGGGTTAATGAATTGGGGTTTATGGATGATTCAGCATGTATATATATGTATTGTAACATTGAAAGGAATATAATGAAAAATTAATTTGGTAGTCATGGTTTTGGGATCTAGGGGAAAATCTTTGTGTATATATGTTTTATTTTTTATGCTCTCACCATTGTTTATTTTATTTTTTTAGAATTCATATGCAGGTAATTTTTGTACAGGGTTAAAACCTACATTTGTTTTCAAAGTTTTTTTGGCTTCATGGGGACGCCTTTACTGCTAAAGGGTTTTTTTTCGGGCCAGTGGTAGACCCTGTTCAGTGGGAGATATACGGGATTGATTCTTGTGGTGAAAGAATATGGCAAGCAGTGGAAAGATAGAAATCGAGAAATTTAATGGTCATAGTTTTGATTTGGGGAAACTCAATATGGAGGATCTACTGGTGGATAAATATCAGTGGATCAAGGTAGATCCAAGTACTAAACCAACAGCAATGTCAGCTAAAGAATGGGTAAAGTTGGATCGGAAGGCAAAGAGCACAATATGATTGTGTGTCTTAGATTCAGTATTGTTGAATGTATCAGGGGAAGCTTCGGCGAAGGCTTTGTGGGACAATTTAGGGACTTTGTACCAATCTAAGTCTTTGGTGAATAAACTGTTCCTACAGAAAAATTTATATAACTTGAGGATGAAGGATGGAGACTTAGTGACAGAGCATTTGAACACCTTTAATACTGTGGTAAGCCAGTTGTTATCTATCGATGTTAAAATTTCAAATGAAGATAAGTGCATCAGTTTGTTTTGTTCTCTACTAGATTTGTGGGATAGTCTAGATGTTGCAATAGGTAGCAATGAAATTCCCTTGCAGTTTGATGAAATAGTCTCATCCTTGTTGTCGAAGGAGATGAGGCGGAAAAATATGGAGGGTCAAAATGGTGATGCCTTGTCTGTACGAGGACAATACCAAAAGGTAAACAAAAATAAGTCTTCGAGTTGGATATCTAAATCTAGAGGGAGATCTAAATCTCCAGGAAAACTTGTAAAGGTGCGCTGGAAATGCGGAAAGGAAGGGCACTTCAAAAGGGTCTATAAACCTAAAGCTCCTGACAAAGGAAAGGAATCTGATGATGTTCCTTCTACAGAGGTGAAAACCACCTCAGATGAAGGTGGGGATGTCTACCTGGCTTCTTCTCAAGTACACATGTAGATTGTGAGGCATGGTTGATTGACTTAGGTGCACCCTTTCACTTCACTCCCCATAGGGTGTTCTTCTGCGAATATGAGAAATATGATGGTTGTGATGTCTTCTTAGGGGACTACAGGAAGGCTAGAATCATTGGTCGTGGAAAACTCAAGTTTAAGTTGCAAGGTGGAAGGCTTAGAACACTTTTAGGCATTCTACATATTCCTGCATTGGTTAGAAATCTTATTTCTGTAAGCAAGATGGATGATGTAGGTGTAAAAATAGTGTTCGAGGGAGATACTTGCAAGATGGTTCAGGGAGCACTGGTATTGATGCGGGGATTTCATAGTGGAACTGTGTACAAGCTTCAAGGTAGCATTGTTATTTATGGGTTCAATAGTTTTGTGGTTCCTGAAAGTGGAGCAGAAAACCTACTGGTCTCTGGAGAAAAGACCATGCTATGGCATCAAAGGCTTGGACATATTAGAGAGAAGGACCTTCGAATACTTCATCGTAATAGTATGGTAGAAGGTATGTCTAATTGCTCTATGTTTTTTTTATTTCTGTGAAAATTGTGTATATGGGAAATAGAATCGAGTGAGTTCCCCCTCTGGTACTAAGAGGGTGAAACAGATATTAGAGCTTGTGCACAGTGATGTGTTTGGACCTATGTCGGTTCCATCACTAGGTAATTATGTGTAGTATGTATCATTTATAGATGAATTCTCAAGGAATACATGGATATATTTTCTCAAGAATAAATCTAAAGTCTTTGAAAGGTTTAAATAATTTAAGGCTCTGGTGGAAAACTAGACAGAGAAGAATATAAAGACGCTAAGGACAGATAACGGTGGGGAGTTTTTCAAGAAGGAATTTGAAGGGTTTTGTAAGAAGTATGGTATAGCACGAAATAAGACTACTCCATACACACCTAAGAAAATTGGAGTTGCCGAAAGAATGAACAAGACGTTGATGGAAAGGGCAAGAAGCATGCTCAGTGGTGCCAGGTTAGAACAGGAATTATGGGCAGAGGCGGTGGAGATTGCTTGTTACCTGGTCAATAGATCACCTTCATCAGTGTTGGAGGATAAGACTCAGCAAGACGTATGGACTGGTAAGAAACCTTCTCTTTCACATCTAAGGGTATTTGGATGTGATGCATATGTACATGTTCCAAAGGAGAAAAGAACAAAGTTGGATAGTAAATCTAAAAAATGCTTCTTTATTGGGTATATGGATGGTTTAAGAGGTTATAAGCTTTGGAACCCAAAAAAAAGGAAGGTTGTGTACAACTGAGATGTGGTGTTTAGAGAGGTGAAATATGTTATTAAACATGAAATCCTACCAAAGGAACCTCTGAAGATATAGTTTGAGATAAAGGAGGAAGAATTAGACTCTACAGTGGAAGAGGAATCAGAAGATGAAGAGCCACAAACTCCGACTGTGAGAAGACCAGTTCGAGAAAGAAGGAAGATAGAAAGGTATAGTCCATCTGCTTTATGTTCAACTTTTTCTTTATCTATTATTGATGATGATCCCAAAATTGTGAGGGAAGAAGTAGATTCATAGGATGGAAAACTCTGGAAAGAGCCCATGGTTGATGAAATGGAATCTTTGCTCAAAAATGAGGCTTGGGATCTGGTGGAGTTTCCAGTTGGAAGGAAACCCATTGGCAGCAAATGAGTGTTTAAGAAGAAGATGAATGCAGAAGGAAAGGTGGAGAATTAAAAATCTCGGTTGGTAGCAAAATGTTATTCCCAGGTGTCGGGAATTGATTTTGGTGATATTTTTTCTCCTATTGCCAAGGTAGCTTCTATTAGATTACTTTTATATGTTGTTGTTGCCTTTGATTTGAGGTAGAACAGATGGATGTGAAGACAACATTTCTTCATGGGGATCTAGAAGAAGATATCTACATGAAGCAACCTGAAGGCTTTGAAGTGAAGGGTAAGAAATAACTTGTATGCAAGTTATAAAAGTCTTTGTATGGGTTAAAACAGTCACCAAGGATGTGGTATAAAAAATTTGATACATTTATACGGGGACTTCACTTCACTAGAAGTAAAGCAGATCATTGTGTCTATTTTAAATTAACTGATGACCATGTTATTTATCTGGTCTTGTATGTGGATGATATGTTGCTGGTTGGAAATGACAAAGAAATTATCCAGGATTTGAAGACCAAATTGTCCTCCAAATTTAACATGAAATATCTTAGTGTTGCAAACTATATTTGGGGCATGCAAATTAAACAAGATCGAGCAAAGAGGAAGCTCTGGTTAAACTAGAGGAAGTATGTCGAGACAATACTGCAGAGGTTTAATATGAAAGATAGTAAATCGGTGAAGGTTCCTATTCCTGTAGGTGTAAAGTTATCTATTAAATAGTGTCCCAAGACACAAAAAGAGGAAGAGGACATGTGCCATGTTCCATATGCAAGTGCAGCCGGTAGCCTAAAGTATGAAATGGTTTGTACTAGACCAAACATTGCACATGCAATGGGAGTATTGAACAGGTTTATGTCAAAACCAGGGAAGGAGCATTGGACAGTAGTGAAGCGAGTTTTTAGGTATTTGTGTGGCACAAATGATTATGGTTTGTGCTACCAAGGAAGACCAGGATTGGATAGATTTTTGGACATCCATGGCTTTGTTGACGCAGACCAAGCTAGAGATCTAGATTAGAGAAGATCTATAAGTGGGTATGTGTTTAACCTATTTGGACGTGTAGTCAGTTGGATGAGCAAGAGATAGTCTGTAGTGGCACTTTCAACTATAGAGAAGAATACATGAAAGCCACTTATGCAAGAAAGGAAACATTTTGGCTGTAGATATTGTGTTCAAGTATGGGGTTAGTACAGTGAGCTATAGGGATAGACTGTGATAGCCAAAGTATAATTTTTTTGCCAAATAACCCTGCTTATCATTCAAATACAAAGCACATTAATGTTCAGTATCACTTTGTGAAGGATATGGTTGAGGACAAAAAAGTATTGCTAGTAATGGTGGACACTTTGAAGAATACTGCAAATGCATTGATAAAGTTTGTGAGCACTAAGAAGTTCTCTTGGTGTAGAGAAACAATGGGTGTTGTAGGGGTTGGATCAATGACTAAGCTCTCCTGTGGCCCCATGTGGAAAGAAAACAACAAGTGGGAGAATGTTGGGTTGTGTTATATTCTTTCCACGACTACCCCAAGCATGAGGGAGTTACAGGGGGGGCGATAACCATTCTTGTACGTTGCGCCAAGCGTTGTCAGAGGTCACATGGGGGGGTGGATGCCTCCCCTGTCGGGGGATATGCAGGGGAGCGGTATCCCCCCTACACGGGATCTGGGGCAGCACCTCGAGAAAAAAAAAAATGGACCCTATATTAGGTGAGCGGACCTACCTATGGTTTTGTGCATGGATTTCGCACATGGTTTTGGGCATGATGTTTTTCTGTCCATGGTATTTTGTAGATCCGGTCAAGGGAATTACAGTTATGTTCTAATCCAGGGTTAATGGATTGGGTTTTATGAATGCTTCAACATGTATATACATGTATTGTAACATTGAAAGGAATATAATGAAAAGTCAATCTGGTAGTCCCGATTTTGGGATCCAGGGGAAAATATCTGTGTATATATGTTTTATGTTTTATGCTCTCGTCATTGTTTATTTTCTATTTTTAGAATTCATATGTAGGTAATTTTTGTACAAGGTTAAAACCTACAATGACTCCAGCTCTACAACTGTTGAAACACTTCCTAAAGTTCTCATCCTTTATATATGCCTCTTTGTATGTATCATGGGTAAAAAGATCCATGTGCAAAAGAGTTCCCAAAGTAGTGATATTTTATGTGGGTGGTCTTGAGAGCATGCAACCAACTTACTTTTCTTTCCCTTCTTGTACTTGGTAACCAAATGAAATTGTTGTAGGAACCCCATCCTCTTGTAATGAAGAGTCTATTGTAGCTTACTCTAGGCCACAAGTACTATAATGGTTGGTGATTTATGTGGATTATTGTCTCCTTTCCCATCATATAGTATTTTCACTCCTTCACAAGTTACAGAAGGGAATAGAGATCCTTGTGCTAGGTAGGGTAATTGAGAACTACCCTTTGAAATAATTCATAATTGTAGCATAGAGACCTTACTCCCTCTGTCAAGACCACTAGCATACCCAGTTTCATTTATCTCCACTTCGAAGGGTTGTTGCAAGTTTGATAATGCCAAAACTTGATCTTCTTATTTAACTCTTTAATGGCCCTCTACTGGCCATTTTCCCACAAGAAATTCTTCTCACTCTTTGTTACAACACATAGTGGTGCTACTACTTCTGAAAATGAGGCTATGGATTTCCTCGGGTGTTGTGCTACCCCAATGAACCTCCTGATATTAGAAACATTAAAAGGCACCGACTACTTCATGATGGGCTCCATATTGATAGGATCTATATTCAACTCTCCTCCACCTATCACATATCCCAGATACATTAAATACTACCATGCAAACTCACAATTTTTTATATTTTCCAATAGTTGGTACTTCTTTAATGTCTCTATGACCTACATCAAATGTTAGATGTGATCCTCCTAGGTAGCATTGTATATCAATATATCACCCAAATAGACAATAACGAATGAATCTATAAAAAGGCACAATATATCATTCATTAACCTCGTAAATGTAGCCAGTGCATTGCATAGGCCAAATGGAATGACTAACCAGTCATGCAAACCTTTCCTAGTTTCGAAGGTGGTATTCTAGGTATCTTCTTCTTTGACTTGAACTTGGTGACATTCTAACTTCAAGTCTAGCTTGGTGAAATATTTGGTTTGTTGCAATTGATCCAACAAATCATCTATCCTAGGTAAGGAATACTTGTTCTTGAACATAATTTTATTTAATTCCCTATAATCAATCTGCATTTTCCAAGCCCCATCCTTCTTTGGTGTAATGATGATGGGTAACCCACATAGTGAGGTACTTTTTCGCATGACCCCTTTTTCTATTATTTGTTGCAACTACATTTTCAACTCATTTTCCTCCATAAGGGATTACTTGTACAACCCAATGTTTGGCAAGGAGGATTCCAACAATAGTTGGATCTTGTGATCCACTTCCCTCTTGGGTGGCAGTCCTTTAGGCCCCTACAACACACCCCTATATGCTTATAGTAACTCTTCCAATTGTTGCTTCATTTACACTCCTCTAGGGATGATTTTTTTTTAAATTAGTAAATCATACTTCTTATTTTATCTGATTAGTTTTTTTGGTTGGTTGGCACTTACTGACAAAATTTTGGATGTGCCCTTTTGTGCATTGATGGTGAAGGATTTTTCATCAGGTGGTATTGGTTTTCTTTCTATAATAAGATTACATATTTCATGCATGTATAGGGACTTCCAAACACCACTCCATATAGATCAATGGGAACTACATATAGTTCTACTTCATTAATCAAATCAATACTAACAACAAATATGAATTTGCATTGTTTTGGTTACCTTTACTTTTGTATCCTTATTTCCATCCCAATGGATACGGGCTTGGATGATCATGAATTTATTAATCCAATTTGTTGACTAGCCCTACTATAATGAGATTTTCCTATCATCTTGAGTCAAACAAAGCGCCAATATTTGTATTATTGACCTATATCTTTATATGGAAGATTCTAGTCATTTCATTCTCTTCCTATTGCAGAAGGATATTCATATTCACCACTTTCTACACTGATGTATAGAAAATATTAACATCCACATCTAAGTTTCTTTCCATGTGATTAATAGAGTCTATGGTCATGATATGTTTCTTCTTAACATCTTTCTTTTAGTTCTTCTCATTGAGATTTAGATACAACTTCCATCACTTTTCCTTTCTATGACCATCAATTTTATAATGATTGTAGTGGTTATTGGGATCATTTCATTAGTGTGTTATGGCCACCTATCTTCTTATATTTTCCCCCTTTTCACTTCTTCCCCTACTTGGAATTTTCCTGGTGCTCCTACTTTGACCCACTTGATTACCCTTTCTCCTAGCCTATGTTTTCTAGGTGTTGTACTGATACACAAGCCTCAACCACTAACACGGGTTTTTACAACATCAATTCCACATATGGTTTTGTAGACCCACCAAATTCTTGAGGAGTATATGGTTCTTTGGGTAAATGCCCGAGATTATGTCCATATTTTTAAATTTTGAGGTGTACTCTTAAAAACTCTACCCCTGTCTCTTCCTTAATTAATTAAACTAGACAAATGGTTCCTCTACATACCTAATAAGGTAATTGTAACTTTTTTAAAGTTTTTAAATCCTCCAACTTAGTCACTAGAGGATCTCCTTGCAACCTCCAAGTCTTCATGTGATTTTCTTGTCAAGTCAAGGCATGGCCCTCTAATTTCGGTTAAGCAAATTAAATATTTTGTTTTTCCTCAATACGATGAACATTAAAATAAACTTCTAAATGTTGCAACAACGATTCAACTTCAAGCAATTAATCTCATCTTGATATGGCTTTATGTCAACCTTCACTTCCATTTGAATAGGGACTATGAATGGTTCATGGTACTTGAACTGGGTTGATATTTTTCATGTTCTTTCTTAGGTTCCTTCTCTATTTCTTCCCAATATATCAATCTTCTCTATGATCTAACCTCTACGTTAGAACCCGAATCTTCTCCAAATACCCCAATCTTATTAGTCATGGTTTCCATGAGGAGGATCACATTATAATTTATATTTATGACTTGTGCTTCCAGCCATGTAAACCTTTCCTTTGTGGGATATTTAGGGTTTTTTAAATATTCATCAACCATGGCTATGGCTCTAAAGTACTATAGTATAATCTATGTGGTGTGAACAGGTGATCTAAAGTTGACCACCACACAAAATATTTTTTTCGAAGGCCAGTGATGAAGACTTGTCGCCAAAAGCGAGAAAACTTTCCATTGATGTATGCAAGCTCCAAGGTACCAAAGGGAGTTCCTAAGTCAACTTCCTAGAAAATGAGCTGATGTCGACAGGAACTGACCCATCACAGAAGGGCCTTGATGTATCCCCCATCAACAACCTGAAACGAGTATCAAGATTATAGAAAGACTGATGTTGATGTGAAACTAGTTCAGGAATGACAGAGATGAAAGAAAGGCTTAGGATTATTGTAGAAGATAGTAACTGAATGACTTATCTTGAATATATCAGAAACTCTTAATGGAGTTGGCATCATTAACCCAAAATCGAATGCGGAGGATTTTAACGTGGTATGATCAACCAAAGATGAAAGCATATTTCCCAAACAAATAGCCATGGAGATAAAGAGTGCCATGTTCAAGAGTGACTCAATTCCATTAATAGGTTATGTACCTTGTTTTCCCAATTTCCCAAACCATTTTTGGTTAGTACCTCTTTATTTTTTATAAGATTGAGGAGGATAACATATTTTTGATCTATAAGTTCCTCCTTTGGATGAATCCCTCTAAGTATTTTTAATGAACCCTGAGAAGGAGCGATTCATTCCCATCATGTTTGATGAGTCCATCGTTGTTTTATTTTTATATGAGTCCAACGAAGGTATAACTCGACTCCTTTTTCATGTTTAGAGAGTTTAAAAAAGAGGAAAAAAATAAAACTCCAAAGGCCCCTTTTGTAAATTTGTCTCTTGAGTCCGAAAAGATAGAAAATGATACTTAAGAGAACCTTTTAGCCATGTTCGGCTAAGGTATTCCTTTTTCGTGAATAGTTTATCCTAGTCTAGAAAAGGGGGTAAACTTATATTGGGTAAACATATTTTCATATACTTTAACAAGTTCAAAAATACAACTGCTCGGAAATATTTTCATGTTTAGGGAGTCTAAAAAGAGATTAAAGAGGACTACAGGGGGTTCCTTTTTCATGAGTTTCCGGATCTTGAAAAAGCGATAAAACTATGCTCCTTCATCAAAATCATTTTTTTTCAATGTAAAATTGTCATAAGATCCTTCAAACCTGCTCAGAACACCATCAAAAGATTAAAAATACATGATACATGGTAAAATTAGGTCAATTTTAGGTCAAAATAATAAAATAAGAATAAAAGTGACCATAAATAGGAAAAAGTAAATTCATTTTTACCGTTTTTACCTCTTTGAGAGTGAACTCTGAGTGTTTTTCCCCCAAACTTCAGCAGCTGATTGCGGCCAATCCCATGGATGATTTCAAGTGTCATTAGTTTCAGGTAGGAGATATTACCTTTATCTTTCTTTTCACAGCTTCCATTTTTTATTTCATGCAATAAATTTGGAGTTTTGAGTGCATTTAGGATTTAAATTTGTGCCCTAGCTCCAGCGCACCCTCTTTGTGTTGAAACGTGCGCTAGGAAAATTATTTAACACTGGGAAGAGCACTTTTGCACACCTCGTAAAGAAGAGAGGGTGTGTTGCAGTGCTCTATCCTCCTAAGCGAGGGTGCGTTGGGCGTGTTACAAAAAGGGTTTTATAATTTCCTCTCAAATTTCTCTCAATTTTTTGCATGGAATTGTTCTAAATATTCTTCTCATTGTATTACAAATATCTACTGGAGAAAAAATGGCTTTTATTTGGAGAAAAAGGGAACATGAGTCCCATGAATTGGATGATGCCAATGATACAACAACAATTCAGGCTTTAAGAAATTGTGGACTTCTCAAGTTATTTTAGCTTCCTAGCATGAGAGCCCAGCTTGAATTATTGGAATATCTAGTTAGGGCATGGTATATTCAAGCACAATGTTTCAGGCTTGGTGCACATACCCTCAGTATACAGTGGAGGACATTTATTTTTTGACAGATTTTTCGAGGGGAGCTGCTATCACATTATGAGGGGTGGTGAGAATATCAAGTAGTATGTTGCTACACACTATAGGCCTTATTCCCAGCCAATAAAAGATCAGAAAATAGAGATTAAGGATTTGGTTTGAATGCCTCTCAGTAAAATCCTCTTTATCATAGCTAAATTGGTTGGTAGTGCTACTTTGTGTTTGGCTAACAGGTCCTAAATACAATATTCATTAGAATGCATAGAACCAACCATGTTCACTTAGAGTGAAGGGGTGTTAACGAACTTAAAGTAACAACTCAATAAAGCAAAGGATGGGTGATTGAATAATTTTGGATATGGTTTCATCTTGATATCATTTTCCTTAGAGAGGATTCCACTACTTTGTCCTTAGCATATTGCGCTTGAGATTTTGGATCCTGGGGCTCCATGGATGAGGTGATGGGTAGATATCATGTTTCTACATGCTGGTCCTTCTTCCCTGAGTTTCACTCCCATTTTATTATGATGGTTGTGTATGTAGTTCATCATGATCGATGACTACCCATATGCTAAGGTGGACTTTCAAGGAGACCTGTAGCTCATGCTACTTGGAGGTGAGCAATGGGGTGACATAGGTCAAACAAAATAATTTTTAATGTTTATTATTTTATTTTTGGGTTTTACAATTTTTTTGTTATTTTTTCAACTATCCAAGACTAATTATTGATTCCACATACAGATGCTAGACATGTTCGACCAGTGGGTTCATCCTATCTTTAGCGACAGGGAGAGCTGCTACTTGCACAGATTGGAGCACAAGTAGTTGTAGGGGTAGAGGAGGAGATGAAAAATTCAACGTAGCTGAGACTCTCACAGATTTCGAGCGTCGTATTGAGGATTGACCCATAGCATACTAGAGACTAGGATCAATTAGATCGTTATGAGGTTGCAGCATTACACCATTGGAGTGACAGAACGCATAGTTAGTTGCTATGCAAAGTTGCCCGTGTGGTTTTTTGTTAACGTGCTCACCACTAGGACTAGTCTACTAGGAGGCCATATTTTTTCTACATGTATTTTGATAGTATAGGCCATGTGTCCATACGTTTCTCGAACAAAGTTCTTGTAAAACTAATTTTTTTTTATATATACAGTTATCTATCGATGTTTCCTATTTACTCTATTCTTCTTCAATGTGTGATGTGAAGTGAAATGTTTACATATGTTGCAAATGTATGTCTAAAACATAATTCGCCAATGCATCAGTTAATGTATTTAGACTTCTACGAATGTGTTGATATTGAATGTAATCAAAATGTCTTTCTAGAAGGTGATCCCTCAAAAACATGTGAAACCTAGTTGGACTTCGGACTGAATAGACATTATTCATATGTAGTACTACGAGTTTTGAATCGAATCTGACGATGAAATGGAAAATGCCACGTGAAATAGCATGAGACAAAATTTCAATCACTGCGTTATACTCAATGGTATTATTGGTAGAGTGACTAATAAAAATCCCTTGTAATCTCACTAACTTGTTATTCAAATCATAAATAGCCCATGATGCAAAGGAAATATTATGAGTACTATGGTTAGCACCATCAACATAACAAACATATGGCTGAAGGAACATTGACATCTGAAAATCAAATGTAATCCAAGATTAACAGAGATAGTAGGAAACTTTGAAGGAAACACACTCACACACCTATATAGTATGTACACAGTGACTACGCAAAACGATCTAAGCATAGTATTTTTTGAGGTACAACCCATTTATGGGTTGTGCTAAGGGGATTCCATCAAAATCAATGAGCTCATAAGCCCCTTTCGCAAGAACATGTTTAACTATGTATGGGCCTCACCACATTGGTTCAAACTTCCCAACCCTTAACTTATCGACTTCTTGAGCATACATAAGGACTAGATAACCTTCCAAGAAAGCATGAGGTTAACACGTTTATCATATTGTGCTTTCTTGTGGGCCTCATTAGCCATTGCAACATCGCGTTGGATTTCATCTAAATGTGTTAAATGCAAGAGACATTGTTATTTTGTGGAAGTTATGTGGAGAAGTTCAACGACAAGCTTCAAATATGGAATCTTGCATTCGATAGGAAGGATTTCCTCTAGACCATATACCAATTCAAAATGCGTGATTCCAATGGAAATATAGACAAAGGTTTGATATGCCCACAAATTTGCATAAAGAATGAGATGTCAATCCGATGTATGGATCCCTATCATGTGTTGTAGCATTATTTTCAAAAAGTTGTTAATAGCTTCTACTTGCCCATTTTCTTGTGGGTAATAGGGAGTTGAGATGTCATGCTGAACACCCAACTTGGTAGTAGGCTTAGACATCAAGTGATTTCAAAAAAAATTCCCATGGTCTGTAACAATGGCTCACAATACACCAAACCTAGCAATGACATGATTAAAAAGAAAAAGGGTATTTTTTTCATCGATGTCATTATATGTAGGCATCGCTTCAGCCCATTTCGTTAAATAAACTACTGCCACAATGATGTAGCCATGCTCCTGAGTCGAGTGAGGGTTACATGTCATAAAGTCAATGCCCCATTTTGTAAAAGGTCCAATGGTGATAACAAGATGTAAAGGAGCAGGTGGAGCACGAGTTTTACAATCATAGATATGGAAATCATGACACTTTTGGACTGCAAGGATGAAATCGAGAAACATAGTAGGCCAAAAGTAACTAGCATGCAAAATATTTTGGGAAGTGGCATAACCAGATATATGTCCACCACATGCCCCAGCATGGCATTCATTTATATCTTTCTTGGCCTCCTCATGGGTGAGGCACCTTCTAAATATAGTATCGATACCACAAAGATAAAAGGTGTCGCCAATTATAATGTAATTTTTAGCTTGGTATTGAATACGTTGTTGATCGAGAGAGGTATTAGGACAGAAATTTTAGGTCTAGAGATAGATGATAATATCCCCATACCAAGGATTAGATGCATCTATCAGAAACAATGACTCGTCAAGAGTAAAATCGTCAGATGTAGACACATTTTTGGAAGAAGGAAGGTCACATATTAGTTCAGTGAAGACTTTTGACTTCTTAGATTTGGATTTGATGAATTCCAAATTGAACTCCTGGAGAATAACAATCCATTTATAGTACTTGTGCCCCAGAAATTTTCATGACAGAATATATGTTATTGGGTTGCAATTAGAACTACCATAGTTTTCTGAAGTAGAATGTAGTGATGAAACCTTTGGACAGCTTGAACAGCTGTCAAAGCTAGCTTTTCAATGTGAGTATATTTGATTTCATTGTTGTTCAAATTCTGACTGAAATAATAAATGGGATGTTCGTTCTCGACATCATCTTCTTGGACCAATACCATAGCAACAGTAGTAATGGAAGCAACAAGATACATGAAATAATTGTGTTGATAATAGGGGATACAACAATGATGCTCGAACCAGAACATATTTCAAAGCATCAAAATCCTTTTGGGCAGTATCTTCCAATGGAAGAGAACCCCTTTCTTCAACAGTCAAGTAAATCCTTTGGTCAAATCAACATAGTTAGGAACAAAATTTCGTAGAAAGTTAGCCTTCCCTTAGAGGTGTTGTAACTGAACAAGTGAGGAAGGAGCAAGAATATTGAGGATTGCATGTACCTTAAGCAGATCAATACAAATTCTTTGCTTCGACACAATGAAGCCAAGTGTTGGGTCAGGAAAAAGGTATGGTTTCTCTTCGTAAAATACTTTATTTACCATTCGTCCTTATACGATTATCTCTGTTTATAGATTAAAATGAGGAAAATATCAGCTAAAGTTGGATGAAAGCATTTTGTGACAAAATAGGCAAATCTAGCACAAGAAACTGATTTTTTGCTATCTTTTTGTGCAGAGATGCGAACTGGGCAAAATCCGTTCAGTTGAAAGAACAACATGAGGCCATAAAACGGAAAATCTACAATGTCTGTGGCAGATAAGGAAGTGGGAGATCATCTCGAAAAATGTTATTTTATCACATGATCAGATTATGTGTTGTGAAATCCTCAAGATCCCCTGATCCTAAGGATTCGCTTTTATCTAGTTACTCTTTTATGTTATATAGGGCCGAAAGGCAATTAGGGACAGTTCAGACTTTGATAATCTATAATTATTCTTTTTGGGAACATATACGTTGTTATCCCAGTGACTCTGTAAGTTGTTACTTGCATTAATGAAAGAAAGTTGCATTTGATACATATTCATATTTTGAGTTCTTATTAAGCGAAGGCTTCTGGAAACTCTGGGCCTGGTCACGAGAAGTTCTACTTCTCCCTTGTGTTATAGTCTTTATATTTAGTCTTTGCTATAGATTTAATGTTCAGTCATTAGTTATTTCATTTATCGTAAAGATTTGTGATATTGATTCATATTATTGTTCAATTAGATTCAGAGTGAAGCCGTGTGACATACTTAAGTAGTGCTTTGGTTGGAATGAGTGAACTAGTGTTAATAGCAGATTGGTGTTCATTTCGATTGATGTTATCATAGATCTTAGAGATAATTCTAATTAACTTCCACAAATTGCAATATAGATCATTTTCCATATAGAAATACTTTATTTCTATTTGTCGTTCAATTGTTGTTTTTGGTTCAATTACCGATTGTCGTTCAATTGTTGTTTGTTGTTCAATTATCGATTGTTGTTCAACTACTATTGTTGTTCAATTGAGAATTGCAAGTTAACTTGGGTTGCTATAGATTAATAGTGTTGTTTAATAGTTATAGTTTTTTTCCTTGATTGAGTAAGTTAGCCTTAAGTCTATTTGATCAATTCCAAGTGTGATTCTTATTTGCATTCAGTTTTAATTGATTTCGGAACAAGTTGCATAGAATTGCAGAGTGTGTTAATAGTATTTCTTCCATAGATAGTTCTTTTCTAGAATTGTGTGAATTGAATTGAAGAATTAGCTATTAGTGATTGCAACGATTCATCATTGGGTAACCTCTAGATTCACTGCATATACTATGCTGACACTCTTGAGATAAAATGACTTACCTTGGGTTGACAACTAATGTAGGGATTGAGATTTCCTGTAAAAAGACATCTTAGTGAGCCAACATTTTGGCATCTTTGCCAGGGAGAGTGTTTCAAGTGATTGTTTTTATTTTTGCTGTGAAAGAATTTGGTTTTAAAAATGGAAGGTAAGAACTTGCGTGCCTAGCAAATAAAGTGCTTGCTGACCTACTTGCTTTACAGAAAAATCTTAGAGGTTAAATAGGAATTTGCTTTTATGAATGACTAGGAATATAAAAATAGAAAAAGTGTTGGGTGTGGAGCCTGATTATCTTCTGTATTCAAAGGTATCATTGTATTGGACCCCAGTTCATAATGGGGTGGCAATGCCGCTCATAAAATATTCGTTGCAGGGGGGGTCCAAGGGGGGCGGCTGCCCCCGAAGCTAAAATAGATGTAAAATTGCCTTGTAAAATGTTGTAATTTCGTATTCAATCTAGGTCGTTCAATAGGTGGAGATCTGACGATATAAGTTATGTTTAATTTAGGGTTTTTTTTCCCTAGAAGGAAACCCCTCACTATATATGAGGAAATTGTATTGCGTCTATGTATATTTGTATTCTGAGTGAGGAAGAGAGAGGATATTGAGAGCGAAGAGGGAATTACAGTGGATCTATTGTAGGTTGTGTCTCTTCAGTTTGCTGGATAATATAAAAGGAAGGACTAGCTCTTTCTCCGTGGTCGTAGCCCAAACTGGGTGCACCATGTATATCTGTGTCTCTCTTATTTTATGTGTTTTCTGTGTTTATATTTCTACAATATTTATTTGTTTCATTGCTCTATAATATATAATTTTCTAGCAACGGATATCAGAGCTGAAGGTCTATTTGGCTGATAAACTCACAGGAGATAAGGCTTCCTGGTTCGAGTGGGAGCAATGGCAGAAGATGGTAGGTTTAGGGTCAAAAAATTTAACAGCCAAAACTAATAGCTGTAGAATATGCAGATGGAAGATTATCTGTATCAGAGAGATATGTACCAAACATTGAGCAGAAAGGCAAAGAAGCCAACAAGTATGACAGACATAGAATGGGATATTATTGACATAAAGGCACTTGGAACAATACGGCTATGCCTAGCAGCATCGGTCGTGTTTAATATTTCAAAGGAAATGACAACAGAGGGTTTAATATCGACATTGGCCAAACTATTTACAAAACCCTCGCCCTCAAATAAGGTATTTCTTATGAAGAGTTTATTTAATATGAAAAAGTCAGAAGGTGGATCTGTCGCTGATCATTTAAATGAATTTAATACAGTTACCAGATTAGGTTCTGTAGGGGTAACTTTTGATGATGAAGTTAGGGCTCTGTTATTTCTATGCTCATTGCCAGAAAGTTGGAATGCTTTAGTTATGGCCACTAGTAACTTTGTCTCTAGATCTAGTACTTTAAAGTTTGATGATGTTGTTGGTGCAATCCTTAGCGAGGAAATGTGATGGAAAAGCTCCAATGAGACATCAGGTAATGCTTTGACTGCAGAGACTAGGGGAAGAAAAATGGAAAGAGGAAAGAGCCCTAGATATCACAGCAAGTCAAGAAAAGGCATATCCAAGTCCAGATCGGGGATAGTATGCTGGAAATGCGGGAAGAAAGGACACCTGAAGAAAGACTACAAGTCTCGAAAGGGAAAGAAGAAGAAGTGTAGCAAGAAAATAATCATGACAAAAATGTAAGAGGTGATGTGTTGCAAGATGATTTAATTCTTTCTTCAGACAATATTATTGATGCCTGGGTGGTAGATTCAGGGGCCTCATTCCATGCCACACCTGATAGGAAACATTTGCATGATTATGTTCAAGGAGATTTTAGGCAGGTTCGAATGGGTGATGATAAACCCTTTAAAATCATTGGAATGGGTACAGTTTTCATAAAACAACAAAATGGAAATCCATGGCTATTGAAGGAGGTAAGGCATGTTCCATATCTGAAGAAAAATATTATTTCAACGGGGAAATTGGGAGGTGAAGGCTATGTGACTTCTTTTATAGATAAACCCTGGAAGGTCACTAAAGGATCCCTGGTAATAGCAAAAGGAGAAAAGTTTGGTACATTGTATTTATTCAATGGCATTTCTAATTCTGTTAATTCTTTAACCTCTACAGGAGAAGATATGGCATTGTGGCATCATAGGCTCGGGCACATGAGCGAGAAGGGGATGCAGATTCTTCACTCAAGAAATTTGTTGTGAGGTTTGAAGCATGTTGATTTAAAATTCTGTGTGAATTGTGTTTATGGAAAACAGGAGAGAGTCATATTCCTCAGAGTTGGGAAAGAAAAGAAGAGCGAAAAATTAGATCTTGTGCATACAGATGTGTGGGGACCTGCTCAGGTATCATCTCTTGGTAGCTCTCATTATTATGTTACTTTTATTGATGATGTAACCAGAAAAACCTAGATTTATTGTATTCAAAATAAATCTGATGTATTTGATACCTTCAAGAAATTGAAAGCTTTGGTTGAAAATGAGACAAGAAAAAGGTTGAAGTATCTCAGATCAGACAATGGAGGTGAATATTGCAGCAAAGAGTTTGATAGGTACTGTTCAGAGAATGGAATTCACAGAGAGAAGACAGTTCCAGGAACACCACAAGAAAATGGTGTGTCAGAAAAGGATGAACGGGACAATCATGGAGCGTGCAAGGTGCATGAGATTGCATGCAGGATTTCCTTTACAATTTTGGGCAGATGTTGTATATACTGTTATTTATCTAATAAATAAAGGGCCTTCAAGTTCCTTGGATGGGGGTATTCTAGAGGAGGCATGGACGGGTAAAAAGGTAACCTACTCTTTTTTAAAGACTTTTGGTTGTGAAGCCTTTGTCCACATTAATAAAGAAAATAGAGCAAAGCTTCAGGCAAAATCAAATAAATGTACCTTTATTGGTTATGGTGTTAATGATTTTTTTTATCGCTTTTATGATTATGAAAACACAAAATCATTAGGAGCAGAGATGTTATATTCAATGAAAACGTTTTGTATAAGGATCAACTGCAGGAAAAGAAACAAGAAAAATAAAATAGAGAATACATAGTGTTTGACGAGATCACAGAAAAAGTGATGGTGCCTGAAAATCATAATGATCAATATCCAGAACAACAACCACAACAACAAGAAGCACCTCAAACACCTAAAATTGGTGTTAGAAGATCTACCAGGATAAGTAGACCCCCTGAATGATACTCTCCTTTGTTATATTATGTATTGTTAACTGATTCTGGTGAACCAGAATGTTATGAAGAAGCAGTACAGGTAGATACCAAGAAGAAGTGGGAGCAAGCAATGAAAGAAGAAATGGAGTCCTTAGCACATAACCAAGCTTGGGACTTATTTAGGTTGCCTACAGGTAAAACAACATTGTAAAATAAATGGGATTACAAGTTGAAGGAAGAAGATGGAGGTAGAAAAAGGTATAAAGCTAGACTTGTGGTGAAAGGGTCTACACAGAAAAAGGGTATAAACTTTGATGAGATATTTTCTTCTATTGTTAAAATGACTTTAATCATACCTATTTTAAGTCTAGTAGCAACTGAAGGTTTTCATCTTGAGCAGTTAGATGTAAAGACAGCCTTTCTCCATGGGGATTTGGAGGAAGAGATATATATGCAGTAGCCACAATGATATGAGGTAAAAGGAAAGGAGAGACTAGTATGCAGGTTGAAGAAGATATTGTATGGCTTAAAACAGGCTCCAAGGTAGTGGTATCTAAAATTTAGAAATTTTATGTCTGAACAAGTTTATACTAGATGTCACTATGATCATTGTGTTTATCTCAAAAGGAAAAATGATGGCAGCTATATTATATTGTTATTGTATGTAGATGACATGCTTGTTGCAGGTTCTAACATGCAGGAAATAAATGTGCTCAAAATAAAATTTGTGAACTCATTTGCAATGAAGGATTTGGGTGCTGCCAAACAAATCCTTGGTATGAGAATAACTAGAGACAAGAAGAATCGCAAATTAACATTGTCTCAAAGTGAGTACATAGAAAAGGTTTTGAAAAGGTTTAATATGCAGAATGAAAAACCAGTTAGTATACCTGTGGCTAGCCATTTCAAATTAAGTAAGGAGGAGTGTCCCAAGGCTCAGGAAGAAATGGCTCATATGTCTAAAGTTCCATATGCATTAGTAGTTGGAAGCTTAATGTATGCAATGGTTTGCACAAGGCCTGATATTGCGCATGCAGTGGAAGTTGTAAGCAGGTACATGAACATCCAAGAAAATAACATTAGATAGCGGTGAAGTGGATTCTCAGGTATTTGAGAGGTACCACAAATCAAGAATTATGCTTTGGTGGTTCAAACATTGCTCTACAGGGATATGTTGATGCAGATATGGCGGGGGAGAGAGATAACAGGAGGAGCACAACAGGGTTTGTGTTTACTGTAGGAAGAGCAGATGTCAGTTGGGTCTCAAAACTACAAAGTGTTGTTGCACTCTCAACAACAAAAGTAGAGTATGTTGCTGCTACAAAGGCTAGTAAAGAAATGATTTGGTTACAAAGGTTTCTGGATGAATTGGGTAAGAAGCAGGAGTTGGGAAGGTTATACAGCGACAGCCAGAGTGCTATACATCTTGCAAATAACTATGTATTTCATTCCAAGACTAAACATATACAACTCAAGTACCATTTCATATGGTTAGCGTTGGAAGATGGACATTTGAAGCTGGAAAAGATACACACTAGCCAGAATCCTGCAGATATGTTAACAAAAGTTGTAACCAGAGAGAAAATGAGAATCTGCTCAGTTTCAATTGGTCTTCAAGTATGATGAAGAAGATGAGAAGTAGCCAAGTCCAAAGTGGAGTCATTGTCTAGCAAATGAAGCAGCGGTGGAGTTTCTATAATCAGTCTCCAAGTGGGAGATTGTTGGGTGTGGATCCTAATTATCTTCTGTATTCAAAGGTATTGCCACATTGGACCCCAGTTCGTAATGGGGTAGCAACACCGCTCGTAAAATATTCACTGCAGGGGGGCGGTTGCCCCTGAAGCTAAAAGTAGATGTAAAATTGCCTTGTAAAATGTTGTAATTTTGTAGTTAATCTGGGTCATTCATTAGGCAGAGATCTAACGGTAGACGTTATGTTTAATTTAGGGTTTTTTCCCTAGTAGGCAAACCCTCGCTATATATGAGGGAATTGTATTATGTCTATGTATATTTCTATTATGAGTGAGGAAGAGAGAGGATATTGAGAGCGAAGAGGGAATTACAGCGGATCTGTTGTAGGTTGTATCTCTTTAGTTTGCTGGATAATATAAAAGGAAGGACTGGTTGTTTCTCCGTGGACGTAGCCCAAACTGGGTGAACCACGTATATCTATGTCTCTCTTGTTTTATGTGTTTTCTGTGTTTATATTTCTGCAATATATTATGTGTTCCATTGCTCTGTAACATATAAGTTACTAACACCATGGACACATCAGATGTAGCTATAGGCACTATCCTCGGCCAGGAGGATGACAAGAAACCTTATTTTATATATTATATTAGAAAAAATCTCACTTCTACAGAACTTAATTATACAGTGACAGAAAAAATAATACTTAGTTGTTATTTATACAATAATCAAATTTAGAGACTATATAATCGGCTACCAAGTATTTTTGTACACTAATCACTCTGCCATTTGGTATTTAGCTAATGATTTGATCACAAATGGTCGAGTAACACAGTGGCTATTGCTTTTTTAGGAGTTCGACATTAGCATTAAAGATCGTTCAGGGAAGAAAACCTAGTTGCTGATTTTCTATCTCGAATTCCGAAGGTGAATGATCCACTGGAAGTAGATGACCAATTTCTGGATGAATACCTGTTTTTTGTGGTAGTCAAAATGCCATGGTACGTAGATGTGGAAAATTATCTAGCAGTAGGGAAGCTACCTAAACATTTGATGACAAGAGAAAGAAAATTGATCGTTCAGCGTAGTGCCTAGTTCTCTTGGATAGGTAGATATCTTTTTCATACAGGGGATGACATGTGTATACGTATATTTATCCGCGAGGATGAGATCCATGACATTCTAAAGGCTTGCCATGACAAACCCTGCGAAGACATTTCGCAAATCGAAGGACAGGACATAAGGTATTAAAAATGGGTTATTATTAGCCCACTATTTTTAAGGATGCTAAAAAATATGCCCAAGCCTGCGATAGTTGCCAAAGGATGGGTCGGCCCGGACAACCTGATGAAATGCATCTGCAACCCCAATTATTCGTAGAGCCCTTTGAGCATTGGGCACTGGACTTCGTGGGTCCATTCCATCTACCATCCAATCAGAAGGCCTACAAACTGGTAGCCATGGATTATGTGACAAAATGGGTGGAAACAGTAGATTTACCAAGAACCACAGAGGAAGTAATGATTCACTTCCTTTTTTGGCTGTTTGTGTAGTATGGATTACCATGAGAAGTAATCACATATGTGGCAAAGCAATTCACATGGCACAAGATTACTGCCACTCTCAGAAACCATCATGTTACGCACAATGTCACTTCTCTGTATCACCCGCAGGCGAACGGGCAAGTCAAAAGCACCAATAAGGTTATAGAAGCGATTCTGACCAAGGCAGTCTCAACAAACTGGCGAGATTGGGCAATTAGACTGCCAGAGGGCTTATGGGCCTATCGTACAACTTGGAGGAATGCTACTAGATACTCTCCATACCATCTTGTGTTCGATAAGGAACCAATGTTTCCAATAGAATTTGAAATAAAGACTCTAAGAATGGCCCAGGAAGTGGGGCTGGATTTAACAAAAGCCCAAACCAACGAACTAGAAGAGGCTCAACTGCTTGCTTTGCAATGAACTACAATAATTTAGCAGCAAAGGGGAAAATGGCATGATAGCCTTATGAAGAAGAAAATGTTTCAAAAAGGGGATTGGGCACTTCTGTACAATTCGAAATTCCAGGACTTCCTCGCAAGTTGCAAACAAGATGTCTCGACCCTTATGAGATTCAAGAAGTGCATAATAATGGTACTCTTATCTTGACTACCATCGATGAATCTGGCCATTCTTTTAAGGTAAAGGTTTGTTGAGTGCGCCTCTATCATCAATCGCTTACCAAGGAGTCTTCCTATGAGTAGGTATGCGAGGACCCCTCCATGCAAATTCTAGCTACAAGGATGGAGGACCTAGTAGCTTTTCCTTCCAAAAATTGAAATTGCTTGAGAAATTGTAAATAATGTACATACCCTTTTTAGGAATTACCATGTAAATATGAATATTTTTAGCAGGTTTCACAAAGTTTGGAATTTTTTTTTCCTCTTCTTTTTGTTTTTCGTTGTTCAAACAATTGAGCATCTGTTATTCAATTGATTGAAAAACGCATCCTCTTCTTTTTTTTTTCATCATTCAAACAATTGAACATCTTCCATTCAATTGATTGAACAACACATTTTCTTCTTTTTGTTTTTTGTTGTTCAAACAATTGAAAGTCTGTCATTCAATTGATTGAACAACACATTTTCTTCTTTTTGTTTTTCGTTGTTCAAACAATTGAACGTTTTCCCTTCAATTGATTGAACAACACATTTTCTTCTTTTTGTTTTTTTGTTGTTCAAACAATTGAACGTTTTCCGTTCAATTGATTGAATAACACATTTTCTTATTTTTGTTTTTCGCTATTCAAACAATTGAACGTCTTATGTTCAATTGATTGAACAGCACATTTTCTTCTTTTTGTTTTTTTGTTGGTCAAACAATTGAATGTTTGTCGTTCAATTGATTGAAAAACACATTTTCTTCTTTTTTTTCGTTGTTCAAACAACTGAACTTCTGTCATTCACTTGATTGAATAGCACATTTTCCTCTTTTTGTTTTTTTTGTTGTTCAAACAATTGAACGACTATCATTCAATTGATTGAACAGCACAATTTGTTTTCATTTTGTTTTCGATGTTCAAACTATTGAACAACTATTGTTCAATTGATTGAATAGCACAATTTGTTTTCATTTGTTTTCATTATTCAAACTATTGAATGACTATCATTCAATTGACCAAACAGCACAATTTGTTTTCACTTGTTTTCGTTGTTCAAATAATTGAATGACTATCGTTCAATTGATTGAATAGTACATTTCGTTTTTATTTTGATTTCGTTGTTCGATCAATTAAACAACTATTGTTCAATTGATTGAACAGCACATTTTGTTTTTGTTGATTTCGTTGTTCAAACAATTGAACGATTGTTGTTCAATTGATTGAACAACACTTCTTGTTTTTTATTGATTTTCGCTGTCCAAAAAATTGAACGACTGTCATTCACTTGAGTGAATATCACTTTTTTCTCTTGATTTCGTTGTGAAAACGATTGAACGATTGTCATTCAGCACTTTTCTTTTTCTATTTTGATTTCATTTTCCAAACGATTGAATGATTTCCATTCAATCGATTGAACAACACCTTTTAAGAAGATAAATTGTGAGTTTTCCTCATTTTTTATATCATTTTGACATTCTCTCTTCTTCTTTTATATTGCAAATAAGCACCATTTGAATTGATTTGTGCCTCTTCTAAGGAAAAATGGTAATAATAATATCATTATGACTTCTAAAGCCTTTTTGATGGTTATCATTACTCATAAGCTAATACGGTGTATCTTTAGAATGATTGCCTGAACATATTTTCTTTTGGACACATCATGAAATGATTCATTTTTCTTAATCCATGTTGGCTTATGTTTATACTCCCAAATGGATAAAACTCATTGAGTATAACACTTTCATTGGCATATTTTTACTTCTTACACCATCCCTCACTCTTAAGGAGAAAATGAGCCTCCCTTTTTTTACAATAAGAATTGCAAAAGAAAAATGGAAATGGTAAAATATGAAAATACTTAAAACATTGCCTAAAGAGGATAGGGGGTCTCATTACGAGCCAGCCTACCATGATCATAAGGATGTAATAGGTGACATTCCAATTTGGCCACCAAACCAAGGTAATGACCTTCTTGATAATTAAATAGGTCAGAAGAACAGGGGGTCTCATCACGAGCCAGCCTGATCACCTTGTTACACCCTGGTGAATGGCACTATGGTTATCTGGTCACCATGCAAGCATAGTGGTCTCTTTATGAAAAATAAAATATGAATTAACTATAAGAAGGACTCTGCTTCATTTGGGGTGGTTCAAATGCAACCATGTCGAGGCTATGAACGCTTGCTGGCAGCAACAACTCTGCTTGTGGTATTGGAGTATCACCTTATATTGCCATATGTCATTTAGCTTTTATCACCTATGGATTTGTTTCTAAAGAGAATTCCCATTTGAGCAGCACTTTTACAAGCTGAATAGCATGGTGACTTTAATCTATATTCATTATATTCCATATGTCCAATCATTAAATGACAGTGATTAAACACATACCGTTGATTATGCTGATGTGATTAATACCGCTCATAGTGAAGATCTTTAACATAAGGAATTAAAAATTACTGATTTTTGATTTGGCCAATTCACATCCAGCGACGAATATTGCTTAATTGATTTACTGATTTGCATGTTGTGTTTTTTAGATTGGTTGATGGCATTTATTTCGCATCAATGAATTTGCTTGCTTTTCACATGCTGAAAGGACGTGGGTGCCCTTTTCTCGTCAGAGGGGGGATGACCTGCGTATGCATGGAACGTGTCACAGTTATGGATAACTATGTGACAATCATTCGGATTACCTCCGGAGTACAAACTGCATGACGAGTATGAATGTGTAATAATTAGCAAGAATTTCTGATTGGACGAAGAATGGCAACCATTATGGCAGGCATGCGAACTTACGATACTGCATTAAGTAAGGTTGATAGGATGAATGACTTAACTAAATATGATAATAATCATCCAAACAATGTCATTTCCCTGTTAATTGTTGTAACATACATTGTTGTTGTTTTGAATTACAGAGGTAAAACACAACTGCATACAGGTGAACCAGCCTCAGGTGTAGTAGCCAGGGGCGAAATAGCTACCCGGAGTGAACCTCCAGTGCTAATGGTATCTGACCAAGCTCACACAATCCTCAAACGCGCTGGCTAGCTACATTATTTAAACAGATTGTTGGGATTTCATGAGGAGATAACGCTAGAATTTCTGCAGAATCTGCAGAACGGTAGCACAGTGGTAAAAGGCATAAGCATGATGGTTTCTGAAGAAGTCCTAGCCGAAGTCACTGGACTTTCAACAGAGGGGGAGAAATGGATAGATAAACACGTCCTTTTATACAGCGCAATTGAAGTATTCTAGGATCTAGGCAAGTGGCTGGTACGAACAGGGAAAGGAATTCATCCTTCGGTGTTACAGCAGTCATGGCAAGAACTAGCGGTCATCATCCAAAGATACATTACCTGCGACGGCCGACACGAAGTGGTAAAGCCCCAACAGCTAAAACTTCTAGCCATTTTAAAACAAATAATTTCAGTTAATTTACCATTTTATCTGAAATCCCTGTTACATGATGTCGCTCACAGAGTAAGGACAGTGAAAGACCCACATAGTGTAGTCAGCCATCATTTGTTAATTAAACTATTATCACAAATAGATTGGCGTAGCTGCAATTAACATGGGATAATATCATAAATTCTACCTTGGCTCCACCCTCAGAAAATGTGGTAACAGAGCAGTAAGGGCTAAGAACCCCAGGCCCAAGAAGAACACTAAAAAGAAAGAATTCCTCTGCACCCTTAGAACCAGCAAAGCGTAGGCACTCTATGCGAGTGAAAGCATAGTGACGCATCCCAATTCAAGCAGAGGAAGTCAAACCATCCCACACACCACCTCCTAGTCCGAAAAAACCCCCTTTTGCAAGGCTATGAGGAGGAAGTGGCCAGGGTATTGGAAATCATGGGAATGTTTGTCAAAGGAAGAGAATAGCTAGGAAGAATTGAAAAACAAAATTGTAACCCTGACCAGTCTACCCCTGTTGACAGCCCTGGTCATGAGAAAACCCATCCATTTACTGATGCCATGGAGGAATAGAGGGAATCACTTCCTTCTATGGAAACACCCCTCGAAGTTGAGGTACATGAAGGAGAAGCCAGCAGAGAAGAAACTCAGACAATAAGCACTGGTCCAGTGGACCCCCCCAGCTAAAGGAAACCCTGAAGATGAGAACCTAGGAGATGCTAATCAACCAGGTGATACTCCCTTTTCGAAGTCCCCTGAGGATGAGGCCTACCCAGGAGAAGACCTGGAGAACGATAATTGTTCAGGAAATACCATTGCATTGGGATGTCCTAAAAAAGAAATACATAATAACGACGAGCTAGGAGGAGAATCTCCACCAAGAGACACAATTCCAATTGGAAACATCCCTAATGCTGAAATAGTACAGCCTGTACAAGAACCAGAGGATAATGCAGCTAACCCACCGTTAGATGGAGGTCTTAGATTAAAGAAGTCCTATAGAGATAGGCTTAGAAAGATGCTCAAAAAGTATAGAAAACAGAAGCAAGTAATCAAGCAGCTGAAACATTTGTTAAAAGAGGCAACCAAAACCAGGAAATTGAAAGTGGAAATGGAAACTACAGGAATGCAAACATAACAATGTTCTAGGAAGGATGTTGAGACTCAAATAGAGTTTCTTGTGGTCTATCCAAAGGAAACCCAGACTGAGCCATCTATGATAGAAGACACTACCATGCAAACTGATGACCCCTGTATCTTTTCGTAGGGAACCCAAACAGACCACCCCACTGTGGATATTGTTGTCCAAACAGATGTTCAAGAAGATGTTTGAGTTAATTGTATAATTCAAGAAGTAGCTGAAGATGATGTGCAGATAGATCCTACGAAGACCCAGGATGGAGAGGCCCAAATAGATGAGACACCCCTTACAACCCTTGGTAAGAGGTCGTCATCAGGAAATTGCAGAATGAGCTACTGGTGGTTCAACAGGAACTGGCTCAGCACAAAGAAAGGGTGGTCCCTCTACATGAACATCAAGGGTTGAGGAAGAAGTTTGAAGCACTTACCGTGACTAAAGATGAGACCTTTGCTCAGTATAAGGCTGAGCAAAAGAAGGTTGAAATATTAAAGGGTAAATTGCAAAAGGCAAGAGAGAAAATGGAGACCGTCTACTCTCTTTATTCAGACACCTTATCATGTCGAGCCCCTACCACAAATTATGCCTTATTTCTCATGGAAAGATACCTCCTGCTAAAATTAAAGGCCGCTAAGGCTAGCAAACCGATAGAGATCAAAACCACTCCCTAGTAGTGTTAGGTCCCTTAGGTCCCTCGTAGTATTAGGTCCCTATACTACTAGTGTAACCCCTTATTGTTTGATACCCAATCAGTAGGAGGAACTGGATAAATGAAACTAGCCCATAGAATTTTTTCAACCTCCACTTTAATAGCTTCAACTTTCTTAGGATGAACTGGACGCAAGTGCTATCGAACTGTCTTAGCATCTGAATACATTTTCATTACATGTACAATGATATTGGGATCACTACCTAGAATCCCTTCATATGGCCAAGAAAAATCATCTCAAAATTCTTGGAAAATGTATTTATAGATCTTGAGCTCATCAAGAGAACAAAATTCACAAATGTGTACATTCTCAACAATTTCATATTTAATCAAAATATCAAGAGGAACAGTCTCTTCAATATTCGATAAATTATTCTTTCAATCGACGTCGTGGATAGATAGGGAATTCGTAGATATCTCAACGATATTGGGTGAATAAATATGTCCAAGATTATCCTTAGAGGTCTCAGGTAAGGAGGAAAAATTATGAAAATTCTCCCACGGTGCATCATCTAACATCATGATTTCCATGATGATTGCATCAGTAGATAATGTACTGGAGAAAGGATTAGAAAATGAACCATAATCTTGGTAATGATCGACCCAATGTATCAAGGAGGAGAAAGCAGAATATGAACCATAATATTGGGAATGATAAACTGAATCTATCGAGGATAAAGTGGAATGTGTCAAACAGACCAAACAGATAGCTTCATATTCAAGCTCAACAAGGATGAGCAACATGCAGTCACGAAATGTATCAACATTAGAGGTATTTGGCACTATCTAAGGATCGATGGAATAGTACAAGAAGAAATCATATTGATGAGGACAATCAGATTAGGAATGTCAAGAGGAGGAAGGGAAAAAGTTCCTATCAAAGAATAATCTTTGAGTAACCCTACTCTGACATGTTGGTAAAGTGGTGGGGATTCACCCACAATAGGGATGCTTCCAGTAGTCTAAGAATTATTGGTCAAAAACGTAAGTTGGTCGATGGCCACAATGCGCCCTGGTGAGGGAAAGAAAACATCCTAAAGTAGGTTGAAATGATAGCAACCATGGCATAAATCCATGTGCGGCCCAGTAAAAGGTTTTAATCCAAAGGTATGTCTATAACTTTGACTTCTATTAAAACCATTTTTCCAACTAATTTTATTTGCAATGCATTCAAAATTTCATAAGGATTGAAGCCTCTTCCATCAAAGGATTTGAGAGTAGTCGGTGAATGATTAAGTAAAGGAGAAACAATATTCTTTCAACAGGAAAGTGACATGATACAATTCAAAGCACCTTCATCCACAATTGTTTGATGAATAGGCTTACTTTGAACAAAAACCTAGATCATAAATGCCAGTTGTGGTGGAAGTTTGGGTGTATGATTCTCGTGATTAAAGACTACAATATTTGAATTTGAAGGATCTATGCCCCCAATTATAGCAAGTAAATATATCTTTTGGGTGGTACAATTCTAAAAAACCTCGAGAGTTGACATAGTAGAAGGGGCTTGAGCTAGGTCTTCTAATATATTATAATTTTTTGCATCTCTTGTAAGTGAATTGAACGCAGATTTGTGAATAATGCCCTTAGGAGGTTAATATTTAATTCACTGGGAACCACATTTGGAGAAGGATCTGAAGTAGTTGAGGTAGAACTGGCAGGTAGATCAGTATCCTTACCAGCCAAGGGATTCGGATTATCGTAGTCTTTATTTCTCGTAGCCACAATGACTTCATTTTTCAGTTTGTTGGAAGATAGTGTCACAACCAAGGAAGAGGAAGTTGGATCTCAGGAAACCATGTATGTCTCCTTATTATGGAATGGATCTATTAACACAGCAGGTGTGACATATGAAAACTTGAGGAATGATTAACTTCCGCCTGATGAGGATAGTCTCGGTAAAATGTTCCTCATCGCAGATTAAGCAAGGATAATGAATTTTATGTTTGTCTTCAAGAGACTAGTTAGTTTTTTTTATCCTGTGAAGAATTATACTTCTTAATTTTTTCCTTTTCCTTTCTTCTTACTTCCAAGTTGTTGCAATTTTTCTTTCGTAGATTGGAAGACATTAATCTCATAAGTAGTCGCAGGAGTAGTAGAGGAGGGGTTTTGAGTAGCCACAACAAGAGATGACCCAGATAGCTTACTCACTGTCTACTGGCTAGAAGAACCAATCACACCATCAGTGGCATGTGATTCTTTAGTAGGAGGTGGTGGAACAGTGTGTTCAGGTCTCAGATAATTGGGTATTTTTTTATAGAGTGTGCCGAATTGTTTATAAACAAGATCAAGATACTGGGCATGAGAAATTATTGTCTCCTCAGTAACAACTTTATCTTTAGCAACATCTTTAGTTATTGGTGCTAACAACAATTTGGTGAACCATTCAGCCAATAATTGATCAAGAACGTAAGTTTTAACCAATCGATGTCAACATCTCCACTCATTATTATGATCTGATATATGGGTCGAGTTAGATTGTTTGAAAAAGGTCAAAATTTTAGTTCTGGTTTCATAATGAATAGGAAACTGAAAGTGAGTTATAAATGTATTTTTTAAGGCATTGAAGTTGTTGAAAGAAGCTTGTGGCAATTCAATATACCACTTAACTACCGTACCAGTGAGATTTCTCTAGAAAATCCGTAAATTGATAGAATCATATTTTAAGGAGTTCAATGAACACCATAAATGATATGTCATAACATGATTAGATGGGTCTTCTCCAGGATTTCCATTGAATTTTGGAATGTCACTCGGTAACTTCATACGAATGACCAGACATCAAGGAGAGTGATAAATGGGATCATTTTTAAGCTGGATTAAATCTAGAAGCTCAAAAGTTGCAACAAAAAACAATTGCCTATTAAATTCTGCTTGGAAAGGTTGAACTTGAGGAGGAAGGTTGACCTATGGTGAAGGATACCTAGGGTCTAACATAATAGGTTTGGTCATGAGTCTTTTCATTTGTGGTATGGAGGATTCTGATAACCAAAATATGGATCACCAGGTTTTCCAGGATAAGTATAACCTTGATAAGATTGAAATAGTTGTGTTTGACGTTGTTGACCTTGATAAGGAATCTGTGGCATAGTATTTTAACCAACAAGCACTTGCAGGATACCTTGGTATAGTTGCCAATATGGATTTTGCAACATCCCTACTATAACACCCCCATCCCATATTCACCCAAGTAACCGGTCAACTGGGGTAAACATATGGTGAGAGGCTACTATGATATGATTCAACCTCCTAGGTATCCTTAAGGAAGTGGAATCGATGGAAACACATCAAACATACCTTCCACATTAGCAACAACACTCCCAAGAGCCATCCCAACCACACAGGTATCATGCCCCTAGGTCCCACTGATTTTTTAAGCTATTAAACCTCTAGACGCTCCCATGTTATGGGCATGCCAACGTCTAAAGAGCTCTCGATGCTCCCACAAGCCTGCATGCCTACATCCAAGGACTATTTCCAGCAAACCTATGCCAGAGTCCGTGGGATTTAAGGTGTTTTTCAAGACAAGATTTCTGGCCACTTCCCAGAACTTGTTGTAACTTCCAGAATCCATTAAACACATGATGACAAGACTAATAAACCAAAAACTAACTCTAGGGCTAGGCCTAACCATCCCCAACCGAGACTAACATTCTTTTAAACACTTGGAATCAATGCAACCTACAAGTCTAGGATACAAGACATAGCATGAATGACTGATAAATCATATGAGACATAACAAGAAGGATCACCACCACCTCCTTTGAACTGTTATGACAAAAATTAGATCTTACATCCATCATTTTAACCATGACATGAACCAATCACTTAACCATGCTTATAACCATCATAAAACCATCAAAATAATAGTGATATCTCAACCATTAAATCCATATATTAATAAGTACAAAATCAAGAGAAAATTCTACTAGGTTCGAGACTTCCATGTACCACCTGACTGTAAACATGGTTGAACCAAATCTTTATTTCAGTCACTCACCCCCGTGCCATATTCCAAGCATGAATGTGGGATATCATGGATAAACCAATCCAAAAACAACCAAGGGAATCCATAGTTTAAACCACCTCCACCCTCACCAAACTATGATCACACCAAAACCGGTGTTCCAATCACAATGTTGAACTGAACTTGGAATGCCATTTGGAATCCATCACTATCCTTGAGGAATTTTCCATCTCCTTATCTCTTGGGATTTACCGCAATCTAATCCCAGATCACTAGGCCCGAAACCAAGACACCTCCCTCAAGCTTTACCGTGTATCTCGCCAAATTTATCATTAAAGGGATTCCTAGGCCTTTGAGAATGAACCTTGAGACCACCTCTGCCTTGGATTCTGAAATCCATCCGGCAATTCCAAAGCTCAAAACCGAGATCGACATTCCAACACACCATGGAATCCGGAAAAAGGCAAGGCTAGGCTGAAAACCATTTTCATAACCCAGCAAAACCATGCCACCGATAGCAAGAGAACCATACACCAACATGCATAGCCATGCATATCAAAATCAGATAGGAAATCACACATGGAATATGTTACCTACAAGTATTCATTTTGAAGTTTCTTGATCCTACTCCTTCTTGCTTGCTCTTTTCTTTCCTTGATTTCCCTTTTTCTTGATTTTCCTTCCTTGCTCTAAGGCTAGAGTGCTCCAAGAAAACTCTAAGTGTCTAAGAGTGAGAGAGAGAGAGAATAATGAGAAAGATCCAAAACTGAACTGACTAAGCTTACACTGACCCATCCTACACTGACCAAGCCTGCCCACTGATCCTTAGAAGCCTTTTCATCAATGATGCCTCCATTTTCTTCATTTTCCATTATTTTCCTTCATTTTCCTCCTCACATGCAACATGTGACCTTTCACCTTACTTTTCTCCTATTTTCCTTTATTTTCATAAGAAAATGTGCCAAAAAAATGTCTTTTGCCTTTTTAATGCCTTTTCCTTTCCCAATTTCCTTTAGCCATAATAAACCAAAATGAACACCCACACCAGGATGTCTTGCCAAAAATTCATCTTTGAATATGTGTCCCTTACCCGTGGTCTTATTTTTCCTTTATTAACTTTTATAACATGAAATTTTCACCGTGGTTGTTACAGAACCCTCCCCCTTAGGGAACATCATCCCCAGTGTTAAATGACACCATGACCTCAATAAAACCCTAAAAAGCAAACATACTTCCCATGGAGCTTTATAACTTAGCTCGTTGTAGTATTTACAATGAAAGACCTACTCAAAAGAAAAACATCATGACAACATGACCAAATAACAACCATACCGCTTACCGGAGCTTTATAACATAGCTCATTACAGTATTTACAATAACCACATATACACATATGCATATTTGCTAAACTAGCAAATAAAAAGATACAATACCTACATCCACAACAAGGGAATCTAGGGGCTCTCACCTCCACCCTCAAAGTAATACCAGGATTCACCTCCTTCCCAAGAATTCGAGAATCCACTGCCACAGTCAAATTGCATCCAATGTCCAGCGATATAATCTTGTGCCACTTTTCCTCTCAGCGAACAGTTACCAGCTCATTTTTCCAAGGCACACTGCCAATGTGCATTTGATTCCATCTGGAAATTTTAATGACCAAAACAAATATATCCCCAACCTTCCCTTCTCTACTACATAGTCCCTCAAGCAATATAGTCACCCCTTCAGTGTAGTCACTCACCTTCGAAGTTCCTCGGCATCCCCTATCCTGGGAAATCCATCCCTTGGCAAGGCTTCCTCGCATTAGAAATTCAAACAACCAAGGCATATACCTACCTCAAACCATTGTACCAGTCATAACATGTTCATGGAAATAAATGGACACTATTGGGTACCAGTGTCCCACAATGGCCCTACTCCTAAAGTGTTTTACTAGCATAATGTTGCATGTTCCAATTCCTTTTGTCATTGTTTCTAATGCTTGTAGTCGATTTCAACGACGCAACCAGGCATTTTCGTGCTTCCTTTACCAAGCACATAACTTCCATTAGATCAAAATAAATTGAAATAACTTCAAATCATGCCTCATTGGTAGCTCATCAATAAGGTACACTTGCAATCTTGTTTACTTCATGTCACAACAAGTCAAATTATAATCTTTGAACAAATCATCATGTATAAATATATCACATTAGGTTAGCTCAAAACTCAACCATCATAGATCAAATCATAAATCATGTGTAACCATCATAAACTAGAATCATAATTCACACGCACAATAAAGCTGGAAAAAAAAATATTGATACTTATCCTTTAATCAATCCTTCGCTTCTACATTTGTCTTTATTTCATACACACTTCGGATCAGTTTCTGCACAAGAAAAACACCCAGTGCCTTCTCCTCAACCATATGCACATACTCATAGTGTGCATCACACACATACAACACCATGCAATACATGCACCTATACCTAACATACAACGCATACACCTACACCCAATGTACAACAAAACACAATACGTACACCTACATCCGGTGTACACCACAACATAATACATACACCTACACCCGATGTACAACACAAAGAATACACATGTCATGATACCACAAATACACCATGAACATACATAATACCGCATGTACACAACACAACATGTACGACATGCACATAATATTGCATGTAGAATATGTACACAGTACCACCTATACACAGCACCACTTGCATAACATGCACATAGCATCACATGTACATTGCACCGCCTTTACGATGTGTATGCAACACCACATGTACATTGTACCACCCGTACAACATGTACACAATGTTAGATGTACACATCACCACATGCATGAAATATACACAATACCATATGCACGACATGTACATAGCACCATATGTAAAACATGTACATAGCACCACATGCTCACAGCACCACTTGTACAATCATGCACACAACCCCATATGTACATAGCACCACATGTACAACATGCATGCAGCGCCACATGTACATATCACTGCATATCCAACATGTACATAGCATCATTTGTACATAGCACTGCATATCCAACATGTGCACAGCACCATATGCACACAAAACCATATATCCAACATGTACATAGCATCGTCTATGCCCAACAATGCATATGCAATATTCACACAACACTATATGTACCACCCTGTAAATAACATTTCATAACAACATGTACACACACTATATATACACAACACCACATGCACACAACATTACAGATGCAACATGTACAACATATACAATATATTCCCAACAGTAGTACCACACATCCAAAACCACACTGCCTCTACCAAGCAACCTTGCTTCCAGTGTATTTCTGCCATCCATGTGTATCCTAGCATGTTGCGCATCACGTTGTTTTCATTTCATTGATGCATCTCTCAGAATTAGCTTGTCCATAAAATAAACATAAACATAGTATAATCACATAATATCAATTCATATCAGCATGATATTGACCTCATATATCTGTCAAGCTACTCTTACCACTTGATTCCTCATGAACCAGGAATATCTTCATGTCATTCATTTGCATAAGCAATCATTCCTCCACAAGAACAATTCTTGATGACCCTATCAGACAGTGACATAGATACATACATACATGCATATATATATAATTATCAAAAAATAGTCATGGTGTCGTCAGAAAATGACATACCTACATACATACATGTATACATATATATACATCGACACAATCATGATCACAACATAATTATCAGATATCATAAGGTCAAGGTTAAGAGAACTTCCTTTATTTGTGAAACACGTGTACAACATCGAGAACAACAATTCCTAATGTAGCTAAGGCATCTGATGCCTCAAATATATTTACTTTACCTTTCTTGATTACTTTTCTCATGATTGTCCCACCATCGTCCATTTACACCAATTGACCCAACCAATCAAACTAGTTATTATATGCTTGCCTTCAGCTGCCCTTATACATGCATTGAGCTTCATCTAGGCCTTACATCACCTGTTGGGTTTCATTCAGCTCTCCTTGGGCTCCATTAACTTTCTTCATTCCCAACCAATTCCTTAGACCCCAAACATAAAATGCAAGACAAGAAACAAACAAGAAGAAAACCATGGAAAACCAACAACAATACGACACCACAACCAAAGTGGCATAGCCATGCACAAGACACAAAAAAAACTATAATAAAGCACAACAAATCACCAAAATACCAAAAGCACAAAACAACGGACACCATGACTTAATCCCCATGGTTCCCAGTGCTTCCAAGGGAAATCTCAACATGATCCTTCTTCAAGATTCCATGGAAATTTTGTTTCCATGCAATTCCTTGCATCATACTTCCATCAACACATAATTTTTAGTGCTTAAATAAACATAACACTACACTAGTTACCTTACCTTTTTGTGTGAAGCACGTTTTTTGCGACTGAACACATCCATGCCATCTCTCAAGGGACTCCAATTCCCTTGACAAATCCACCTGTAACTAGAGACTAGCTAATATACATGTTAAATACAAGTTTATGAATATAGCACATATCCACATAATTTAAGACAAATTAGGGTTAAGAATACTTCCTATATGCAAAGCACCCATTTGTTTGGAATTGTGATTTCCAAACATAGCCAGAGGAATTCTTAGCCAATTCCTTTCTTTTATCTTTACCTTACTGCAACTAAGTCTTACTATGTACTGTCACATCACCAAAAGGATAGTTATATAAACACATCAACTCTTATCTTGTCATGCTAATACCAAGCATGTTTCCTTGCAACTTCTCACACATGTCAACCACATGTTCCAAATATCAAGACAATCATATCTATAAATTTAAAATCAACATTTACCAATACTAACAATCATGGCATAATCCATAGTCAACTCACAGTCATTAGAAAATGCTATAACTGACACCTACTTACACTCAAGTACATATCATTTTTCTCAACACATATGTATTAGTAGAACTATCTTAAAAAAATATCATTCATTATGGCAATCTTATAGACACATACTCATATCATGCAAGTAATCAAACATTCAAACTACAGATAGGCATCATAATAGACACTAGCACTCAAACACCAATTAAATTAATACATAATCAAACATTCAAGCACAAAGTATATGACATAAGCAAGCTCATACCTTAATGTATCTTAGGGGAGGCTATCTTGTCTGCACAATCAATCTAGTTAGCATGATATAACTTCATAACACATCAGCTCAAACACAAATAATATCATGATATCCATAACAATAACTAACTAACATGTTCACATCATAAGCTCATAAACATTTTTCATTCATGCATAACAATCACATATGTATGATCAGTCTAGATTAGTACAACACAATGTCATAAATAATTCGACTCATACCTTAATTTCATAACCCTAACCATATTCATAGTCCAATCCAATTTAGTATGATACATATAACATCAATATCTTAATGTAATAACCCTAATCATCAAGTTACTATCATATAAAAAAGAGAAGTTATATATCATGCTCATCAACAACATATAACATAATCATCAAGATAACTATCACATAACAACAACAAGCTAACCTATAACATACTCAAAAACAACATATAACATAATCATCAAGTTATCTAACTTAAAACAACAATAGAAATGCATACAACCACATGTTACTATCATTCATGACTATCCAACACATGTGCATATGACTACACTGATCAACTAATATTTATCATGTATGTAACCATAACATCGATAGAATGAAAGGCATACACATAACCATAATTCATATAACAATCCTTAACCTATATAACTGCTTGCCCAAATTACAAACTTGTATTATGACATGCTCTTGCCACAAGGTCCAATGTTGCGACTTCATTTTTATAATTTGCATCTCATGCTCTATCTCAGTGTTGACGATGCTGGACCCACCAACATGTCAAGGGGATATCCTCCGTAAGAAGTCCCAATTAGAGCTCAGACCATTTGGTGTAGGAGTCCTAGCAGTGGGTCATAAGGTAATGCCTTGACCACGATGTCGTACAAAGGCAAGTAAGATAAATATGTGAGTATAAAGGGTTTGATTGATGCAGTGAGTCAAGAAAGGTGTATGAGAGGTTCTAACACTTCGAAGGGAGAAGAAGGTGAAGGTGAGTTCCAGGTTGAAATAGATCAGTCCCAACTTGGATAGGAACACACAACACAAAAGGGCATGCACAGCTTCTGGCAGAGTAGTCCACGCGAATGTGGAAGTCACATCATACAAGGCAAGATAACACGTACAGTACTCATGGATCAGTTTGAAACGAGTGTGATGGTTGTTACAGCAAGGTTCATGTGAAAAGTATGTCTAATGTTCGGCAGAGTAGTTAACACAGACAATGACAGCATTAACAACAAATAGAACACATTAACAACAAGATTCATATAATTTCATGTGAATCAGTTCATACACAAGTACGTAAGTCAAACAACATATATCATTAAGGCAGCCAGAGCAGTCCAACTACAATAACAACATATGCATGGAAATGTGTAGTCTCTTATTATGTAAAGAAGTGTAAGTCTCAATCATACAATACATCCATGTAAACCTGCTAGCCCCAACAGTGGAACGTTACAGCCACATCCGTGTGCTCCTCCAAAGATATGTACTAGCTCTGTGCAGTGGAGAAGCCAAGGCGCGTTACAATATTATCCAAACCTTCTTCAAGATAATCTTAGTATAAGCTTGGCTAACCAAAAGCCTATACAATGAGTAATGAGGGATTATTTATAGCAAAGGGTGGGGTGACCCTTGACATTCCCCTTTGTCACCATTCAACTACCCTTATGACTCTTCACCTACTCTATGAATGTTACATCCACTGTTGAGATTTTACTTACACTTGACATGACTCAAAATTACAATGCATATGTACCCATGTGAACAATGGCTTGGACAAGCCAAACTAGACATCATTCGGACTTAGACAACCATAGAAGTCAAATTGCTGGACATCCTCATGCTAATCAACAGTGACATTTGATGCCAAAAATGGTAGTCCTTGATAGTGTCCATGTGTTTAGTTGTGACATCCGTCCGAATATTGAACCTTTCCTCCATAGAATCTGGGCACACTGCTCAGGCTCCTCTGTCCAAATCGTATGTGAGCATGTGCATCATTGTCTTCAATGTGGACGGACCAGCAACATACTTGCTCATGATGTCTACACTGATAGGAAAGTTTGGGCTGGTGGTGGTGCGCATCAACACGTCGAAGTACAAGTCAAGCTCCTGTCGGACCTGCTTTTTTGTCTTCACCTAGGTGAGAGTCCCAAGTGATGGGATTGCATGAGCATGCACTATAGCATCCATGCTTTTGGATACTCATGCATGGGAATCATGTATGCTAGTGATGAGTTGCAGTAAGTCTTCATAGTTCTGGATCTGACTCTGGATACGTGCTTGCAGCTCAACCACATTGGTCTTCATTATCTTTGGCAAGTGAATTGGGGATCCCTTGTACTTCATCATCCATGCTTGCATGTTATCAACAGCAGCATGTATGTTCTTCAAGATGCATGCTCTTCTCGCACATCATTGTTGCCTTTCATGGAGATGGATGACTGCTTGGTGCATGGTACCAAACTTGAAGTACAGTACTCGCATAACCATATCCATGGAGAATACTTCATCTAGTATTGCCTTCTTCAGTTCAGCTCGAGTGGACATTGTCACCAAGTCTCCTCCTTGCTTGTCCACCTGTAGTTCCTTCACCATTCTCTCATTCTCGGATATGAGGAAATGAACACTTGAGCTAGTGGCTTCGACATACACTCTAGTTGCATCGGCCAAAGTAGCTATATGCTTGTGCACATCAGTCACAATCACTTGTTCTTCAACTTGCATAGGGTATTTTTGGTCCTCCATAGTCGGTACTCTCTAAGACTACGCAACTCTCTGACGAGATTCGTCAAAGGAGATGTTGTGCATCTTTGCTTCCAGCTAACCAGCAAGGATCTCAGTGCCCCCTTAGTCATTCGAGACTTGCTCATCATCAGGATGCAATGAAGTGGGTGAGTCGAACTCTTTGTGGTGAGGCATGAGGTCGGTATCCTGTTCCAACTCCTATTGCTTCATGTTTGCATCCAATTATTCAAGCGCCTGTTCTATCCCATGAGAAAATTCTTTCCCCTATTTCACTTCCTTCTCCTATTGGCACAACTCTCGTTCTTTATGGAGTTGCTCCCTCAGCTCAAGCAACTCCTTCTCTACTTCTTCCATTCTCTTCTTATCCCTCTGCCTTCTCGTGATTCGCTTGTCATGTTGCTGCCTCTTTTCATGAATAGCCATAGCTGCTTGTTCTATAGGTGGATTTGCTCGAAACTTGCAGATTTTCTCTTCTTCCATGTGGTCGACATTCTTCCTCTTCCCTTTCCCATGCACTGGTATGCTTGGCTTTACTTCCTTTGTTGTTGCTGCTACTACTAGTGCTCTTTGTGATGTTGCTTCATGCTCTTGTGCTAACAACTCTACGGAAAATTTGACTTGTTCATTGGGTCTCGAGGAATTGTAGTAGTACCTCCATGAGTCTTCCTCAGCCTAATGACATTCCCCATGGATCCAGTTGAACTGAAATCTCGCGCAGTGATCCTTCATAATGCAATGTAGGTCATACGGGTTGAAGCTTCGAAGGTCGAAAGGATACTTCCTCACTTGTTCTGCTTCGACATCTGCTTTCTTGATACTTCGGATCTCATATAACCCAATCAAAAGGATGTTTTCAAGCCAATAATTCTAGCCATTTCCTAGAAAATGTTGTAGCTTCCGGAATCCATTAAACACGTGATGACAAGACTAATAAACCAAAAACTAACTCTAGGACTAGGCTTGACCATCCCCAACTGGGACTAACATTTTGTCAAACAATTGGCATCAATGCAACCTATAGGTCTAGGATACAAGACATAGCATGAATGATTAATAAATCATATGAGACATGACAATAAGGATCACCACCTTCTCCTTTGAACTTTTATGACATCGATCAGATCTTGCATCCATAATTTTAACAATTACAAGTAAATACATGGAATAACCATGACATGAACTAGTCACTTAACCATGCTTATAATGTCCAGCATAAAACCATGAAAACAATAGTGATATATCATCCATTAAATCCACATATTAATAAGTAAAAAAGTAATAGAACTTATCTTTTATTAAACATAGGCAAATCCAACTAGGTTCAGGACTTCCACATACCACCTAACCATAAACATGGTTGAACCAAATATTTCTTTCAGTCAGTCACCCCCGTGCCATATTCCAAGCATGAACATTTGATCTCATGGATAAACCAATGCAAAAACAACCAAGGGAATCCATAGTTTAAACCACCGCCACCCTCACAAAACCATGATCACACCAAAACCAATGCTCCAATCACAAAATTGAACCAAACTTGAATTCCATCCGGAATCCATCACTATTATTGAGGAATTTCCCATCTGCTTGTCTCTCAGGATTTACTACAGCCCAATCCCGAATCCCTAGGCCCTAAACCGAGACACCTCCCTCAAGCTTTACCATGTATCCCGCCAAAACTAATCAAGGGATTCCTAGGCCTTTGGGAATGAACCTTGAGACCACCTCCGCTCGGATTCTGAATTCCATCGGGAAATTCCAAAGCTCTAATTCGAGATTGACATTCCAACACACCATGGCATCCAGAAAAAGGAAAGACTAGGTTGAAAACCACTGTCATAACCTGGCAAAACCATGCCACTAATAGCAAGAGAACCATACACCAACATGAAAAGTCATGCATTTCAAAACCATCTAGGAAATCACACATGAAATATGTTACCTGCAAGTATTCATGTTGAAGATGCTTGATCCTACTCTTCCTTTCTTTCTCTTTATTTTACTTGCTTGCCCTTTTTCTTCTTTTCCTTCCTTATGCCAAGGCTAGAGTGCTCCAATAAAACACTAAGTGCCCAAGAGTGAGAGAGAGAATAATGAGAGATATCCAAAACTAAATTGACCAAGCTTGCCCGTTGATCCTTTGAAGTCATTTTATCAATGAGGCCTCTATTTTCTTCATTTTCTGTTATTTTCCTTCATTCTCCTTCTCGCATGCAACCTATGATCTTTCACCTTACTTTTCTCTTGTTTCCCTTTGTTTTCATAAATAAATGTGTCAAAAATTCCTTTTTCCTTTTTAATTCCTTTGCCTTTGCCAATTTCCATTAGTCATAATAAACCAAAATTAACACCCACACTAGGATCACTTGCCCAACATTCATCTTGAAATATGTGTCCCTTACCCGTGGTCTTACTTTTCCTTTCTTAACTTTTATTACATGGAATTTTCACCAGGATTGTTACACCTACATTAGGTTGACTAGTTTTTTCCTATGTCATGCCATGTACGGGTTGTTGTACTTGCATTTGGTGTGTGGGCTAACCAAGCAGTGGGGTTTGTAAGGAAGACTGGAGATGTTGGCTAGCTGAGATTTGAGACATCCTAGATACTTGTGGAACAGGTTTCATTTGAGATGCAACTTGGGTAGGTTGACTTACTTGAGATACAACTTGGGAAAATTAGGGTATAGGTTGGCGAGTAGGAACCTAAGATGTAGCTAGAACAAGTTGAGAAGTCGGTAATTGAGTTAAGGTCAAACTAGGTTATACAGGAAACGTAGGGTGCCAAGGATCGGCAGTCGTTCCTAGAAAGGGAGGACCAATAGGATGTTGAATCTAATAGGTATGAGAACCAACTTATTGCATTTGATTTAGAAATGGGTACATTCCATCAACATATTGCCCCCTTAGTGGGGGATAGGGAGTATATCTGTTATGCGGATTTATCCCTCTTGCAGACAAGAGAAATCTCCCTAGACTTCAAAGAACCCTAGTAACAAACAAATAGGAAATCAGTGCTACCTTTCTCTATACTTTGGTTGACTGAAAAAATAGAATGATAGAGGCCTCTTAGTTATTTAACGAATTTATGATTGATGAAGTCCCTCAAATATTTTGACCATTCACTCCTCGATGCTCTAGATGTCCTCTCGTCGCTCCTAACAGATTCTCCATGTCATCCTGAAAGAGGTCTACAAAGACAGAGACAAATAATATACCAAAGCATACATCATATAACCAAAGAGATAAATGGACTAATTAATCAATTATGTATCATAAATTGATTAATATGCAACCAAAATCCATATAGGTGATCAAAGAATCCTACAAATTAAATCAATGAAGATGTAATTGAGAAAGAACAATTTCTTTTATATTCATAAAACTGGAGAAAATCCTTACAATCATATAGCCTTGATGTTGCAAGTCCCTTCTACGATATCCAACCTTCTCCCTTGCAATAAAATCCTTCAAACCTAATCGCAATAGCATAAACCTACTTCCAACAGTCCTCCTCCAATCCTCAGACCTGTAGTAGCTTTATAGGCCGAGAATGGGAATTTTTTGATCCATTCTCCAAGGGATTAGATCCATTAATAGTGGGATAGAGGTTCCACAAAGTAAGGGGAGTTACTCCATGATGGTAGGGATCAGTACTGAGGCACCCATTCGAAGCTTGTTGGTTGGGATAGATGCTACCAACAAGGCTTCTAGACTTTACTTTTTATTTTTACATACTTTAAGTCATGTTCATAGGTCATAGTGTAAGACAATGCGTACTTGTGCACAACTATTAATGGTATTCTCTGCGTATGCGCAGAAATCAACTAGGGAACTACGTAGGTAGCCAAAATCAAGGTTTTGTGCCATGGGATCCAGGAATTCCACTTTCTTTGGGATGATTTACATTCTAATTTTGCATGGGAATGCTCTGAGACACATTTTTGGATAGCGAGAGATCTAAACCGATGGTCATTTGCCTAATGCGACAAAATGACAAGTAACAATATGGAGGTAACTTCCCCCAGAAGGAGGGTACCAAGTATAAGGTGGAGGAGGTTGTTGTAAATGTCCCATTCCACTAACATTTGGACCATATTTTTGCTCCATAGATGGATGGGGCAGAATGGATGTAACAGCCTGTGAGACCCTCAATATAGGAGTTTCAGATAATACTCCAAATGAGGATGGAGAAGTAGAAGTCCATGGACTGGTCGTTGCACAAGAAAAGGTTCCAGATAAAAACTGATAACTAGGTGGTACATATGGACCACCATATAATGGGTTTCTGACGAAGTCACAAACATGGAGCTAGTTGTAACATCGATTAACTCACTGATTATAGCATACACAAGTTAAGAAATTATTGTTGACTCAGTCATGGTTAAACTTACCAAAGAAGTTGGCAGATGGAAACTCAAAGGTGGGTTGAAATAAGGGGTATTGGGTGAAGGAGCTTGTGGAGTATGAGGATTCTGAAAAGGATGGGCTTGATAAAGAGGATTCCCTCTTAAATGGATAGGATAGGAGGGTCGAGACTCTTCAGTAATTTCCACAATACAGAAAAGACCAAGTGGAATTTTTCACCATCGAGACCAAGATATACAGGTTGTTATGGTTGGGTCAAAGGTAGAGGAAGAGAAAGAGAAATCCTTGAAGTAATAAGTTGATTTAACTAAGGCTCTTCATGTTGTATGCCTTCAAGATGTAATGTTTTTGAATCTGGAAATTCAGGTTCAATGACCTCAAGTAGTAAAGTCTAAAGGTTTTTGGTTTCAACTGTGTCGAACTCACTAGCAGTTAAATATGTAGTCTCAGGCTTAGTTCTTATAGGAAGAGAGGACTCTGGTTGATTAACTTCAAATGTAGTACTAGAAGGGGATGCTTCTGAAGCACTAGTTTCAGTGGTTTGCATCCTTTTGTTCTTTTGATAACGTCCAATTGTTGCCTCAGGAGGTAAAATAGGAAATATTTACATCCAACGTGAACGATAAGGTTGTTTGGGTTGTTCTTCCACGATAGTTTAGTAAATTTTACAAATTAATAACAAAAATTAATCAAAAAGGGTAACTAGGCAAAAGGGTTTACCAAGCAACTGTAAACTACTGCAATATACCACCTTGGAAAAATAAGGATTTACGTACAAGCAGGTAATCGCCCTAATTTTTTGTTCGATGTATCACAGTGTACAAGGCAGTTGACTTGGTTACCTATGGCGAGATACAAACCTAGTGGGGGACTTCCAAACTATGCCCAGGTACGTGGAAGCGCAGTCTATAGTAGTGTTATCTAATTTGTAACTGATCAATGAGAGTGTTCCCATATACTTATCATGTGTGGAGTGCCATCTGATATACTCGAAGGTACGTGGAGAATGATATGATACACTTACGTACATGGAATGAGATATCACATCAAGAATTTAATGCTAACAAAAAATGACAGCTCATATGTTTAAAGATGTTGGAACACATATCTAGACTACCTCTAAATGTTTGCGTTAATGTTCCAAATTCTCCTTAAGATTGACTTTGTAAATTTTAGAGTTTATCTTGAATTAGATTTCAGTTTCAAAACTCACCATGAGTTCACCTAAATTCCCTACAATGCAATCTAACATGATAATATGAATTCTTTAATTTTCGATGAAAAACTATCTATGAGAAGGAAAAGAATCAAATAATAATGCAGCAAACAACACTTCTTAATCAAAAAAAATTCAAATGCAATTGCTTCAATTTCCAAATTTCATTCAAAACCCTAAATGCAATGCAAAATATGCAAAATGATGATATTTTTCTTTTCTTTCCTCTGAGTTCGCAAAAGCAATGTAAACTAAGATGAAGTAAGATCACTGATAAAAGAAATACAGAATATGGCTATAATATAAATTTGTTCAAACAAATCAACAGTCAAGCAAAAAGTAAACCAAATACCTAATTGATTAAAAAAAAAAAAAAAACCAAAGAAATTCTTACAAAAGGCTATTAAAACCAAAAACAAACATTATGACGGCTTTTCAGAGGTAAAGACAAACTCAGAGACACAAAGAAAACTTTCTGAACTCAATCAGTATGAGGAGCAAGGCCAAGGAATGCAAATTTTTGCATCCTACAGGATCGGCTTAGGTGCAGAACGAACACCAGTGCATTACAACGTAGGTACGGAGAAAACACGGCTGCATTGAAGTGCTCTGTCTTAGAACAGGGAATGTGCTCGAGAAGTTTCATACAAAACACGACACAAGAAACTCAACCAAGCTCAAAAGGATGTTTTCCTAAGGTTAATCAATGTATGAGTGAGTCAATTAAAGTCGCTTTAAAAGGTGAAAAATATGCTAAGAGAAAGGAAACCACTAAGGGAAAAATTGTTCCCCATTGGAGTTGCCAATTTGTTATATAAAATTTTCATGATTGCGGACAAAGGTTAATTCCCTACATCTAGTGGCCTAATCTACAACGACCAAAGACAAATATATTCAAGTTTTCCTTAGAGAGATTAGAAAATGGGAAAGAAGCCTACATGGAATTTGTAGCAAACCTTCCTTTCCTCCTTGCTTGTAAGCTCCAAGTAACATAATCAGAACCTGCACACATGACTAAAACAAGAAAAGGAAACACAATCCACTTAGCATAATATAAAATATTTATTCAATGAGTCAGCATGGCATTGGAAATACATGAGTGCAAACGTAACACAACACATATAGGAAAATAAGATGCTCTTTGTATGAACAAATATAGGAGAGAGTTACAACCATAAATAGAATTCAGACTTTGTAAATGTCTCCCCAAGTTCACTTGTGCTTCCTTGTCACAAAGCACACCTCAACATCAACCCTAATGCATGACTAAGGTGACTCCTTTAGGCTCAAAGCAGCAGCATGAGGGCATTATCAATCTCCAAAAGCCAACCCAGACCTTATGGGAGGCAGTAAATTTATAGGATGAGTGTGGTAGTTTAGGAATTCTTATCCAATTACCAGTCTAGGCTTGATATCCACATATGATGGGAGGATGAGCTCAAGGGATAAGAGATAAGGTCTCCAATATAGGATCAAATAGGTTTGAACTCTTTATCTATGGTAAATAGTTAAAACTACCTTGGAAGTTTCTGGAAGATGAAGCTTCAAATATATTTTTTAGTTTTCCCTAAATTCTAGGATCAGCGCACCTGCAGAAGAGAGCAACATGTGCTAACCAGTGTTGGATATCAGGTATGAAACATGCGTTGAATGCATGTGGCTAAGAATGCAAGGTGTGCAAGGGATAAAAATAGTGTTTCTAAGCTAATTGTCCCAGAAACTCAGACTCTTTGGAGAAGTGATGCTTAGGCTTTTTGAATGGATTATGATAAGGTGTTCAAGGATCTTAATTAATCCAGTTTGTAGGCCTCTTGAACATATGTGACAAAATGGCCTGTAACAATTTCTTCTATGGAATTTTCATGATTTAAAACAAAGTTGAATTCCCTAGATATAGTGGCCTGATCTAGAACAACATAAGACAAAAATATTCATTTTTTCCTTAGAGAGATTAGAAAATGGGAAATAATCCTACCCAGAATCTATAGCAAGCCTTGCTTTCGTCCTTACTTGTAAGCTCCAACTCTAGCTCCATGTGCTATAATTGGAATCTACACACACGACTAATACAAGCAAAGGAAACACAATCCATGTAGCATAATCTAAAATCTCTATTAAATGAGTCATCATAGCATTGAAATACATGAGTGGAAACATAACACAACAAATATAGGAAAACAAGATGATATTTGTATTAACAAATATAAGAGAGAGTTACAACCATAAATAAATGTTTGACTTTGTAGATGTCTCCCCAAGTTGACTTGTCCTACACCTCAACATCAACCCTAATGCATGAATATGGTGTCTCCTTTAGGCTCAAAGCAGCAACATGAGGGCATTATCAATCTCCAAAAGCCAACCCAGACCTTATGGAAGGCAGTAAATTTATAGGATGAATGTGGTAGTTTAGGAATTCTTATCTAATTACCAATATAGGCTTGATATCCACATATGATGGGAGAAGAAGCTCAACGGATATGATATAAGGCCTCCAAGAAAGGATCAGATAGGAATTTTAGCTCTCTATCTGTGGTAAATAGTTAAAACTACCTTGGAAGCATCTGGAAGAGGAAGCTTCAGAAATATTTTTTATTTTTCATGGATTTCTAGAATCAACACACCTGCAGAAGGGAGTAACATGTGTTGACCAATGTTGGATATCAGGTATGCAACATGCATTGAACGCAAATGAATAAGCATGCAAGGTATGTTGGGGCTAAAAATTGTGTTTTTGAGCTAATTGTCCCAAAAAATCAAACTCTTTAGAGAAGTGATGCTTAGGGCTTTGTGAAGGGATTATGATAAAGTGTTTCCAGATGTTGGTTGATCTGGTTTGTAGGCCTATTGAACGGATGTGACAAAATGGCCTGTAAATTTTTTGTTACATGGAATTTTCATGATTGCGGACAAATGTGAATTCCCTAGATCTAGTGGCATGGTCTAGAACAACAAAAGAAAAAAAGATTCAAGTTTTCCTTAGATAGATTAGAAAATGGGAAAGAAACCCACTTGGAATCCGTAGCAAGCCTTCATTTCCTCCTTGCTTATAAGATCAAACTCTAGCTCCAAGTGTTATAATTAGAACCTACACACATGACTAAAACAAGCAAAGGAAACACAATCCACATAGAATAATCTAAATCCTCTTTTCAATGAGTCAGCATGGCATTGAAATACATGAGTGCAAACATAACACAACAAATATAGGAAAACAATATGATCTTTATACTAACAAATATAGGAGAGAGTCACAACCATAAATAGAAGTCTAACTTTGTAGATGTATCCCCAAGTTGATTTTTCCTTCCTTTTCATAAAGCACACCTCAACATCAACCTTAATGCATGAATATTGTGACTCCTTCAGGCTCAAAGCAGAAGCATGAGGGAATTATCAATATCCAAAAGCCAACACAGACCTTATGGGAGGTTGCAAATTTATAGGGTGAGTGGGGTAGTATAGGAATTCTTATCCAATTACCAATCTAGGATTTAGATCCACATATGATGGAAGGATGAGATCAGGGGATAAGAGATAAGGTCTCCAAGATAAGATCAGATATGAATTTAAGCTCTCTATCTGTGCTAAATAGTGAAAACTAACTTGGAAACTTCTGGGAGAGGAAGCTTCAGAAATATTTTTATTTTTTCCCAAATTTCTAGAATCAACGTACCTACAGAAAGGAGCAACATGTGCTTACTAACGTTGGATATCAGGTATGAAACATGTGTTGAACGCATGTGGCTAAGCATGCAAGGTGTGCTTGGGCTAAAAACAATGTTTTTGAGCTAATTGTCTCAGAAACTTGAACTCTTTGGAGAAGTGATGCTTAGGGATTTGTGAAGGGATTATAATAAAGTTTTCCATGATGTTGATTGATCTGGTTTGTAGACCAATTGAACAAATGTGAAAAAATGGTTTGTAACAATCACAATAAATCTATTAAAATATATTAGAAAGTATGAAATCAACACTAAGAGGATTAACTTGTCCTTATATTCATGGATCTATTAATTAATGTTTCTTTTGAATGTATACAAATTATAACTATGCATAAAATAGAGAACAAGTAGAACAATCACTCACAAACCATTATAACCCAAGATATGACCTATGAAACTCTTTCAAGAGAAAACCCCATTGGAAGGTGAGGTCGCTTTGCTTTCTCTTTCTTTGAATGAAAATGGATGCAAGTACAAAGGAGTGATACTTGTGGCCTATGGGAAGCTACAATATGCAAACTCTTTCTCTCTCTCTCTCTCTCTCTCTCTCTCTCTCTCTCTCTCTCTCTCAGGTACTCTTCTCATACATGGAAAAAATACATTTGAATAATGGAACCCTGTTTCCTCCTAGTGGCTAGATTATAACATAACCTAATAACCTACTAGTGGTTAAATTTGACTCCTTCAACTATTAACTAGAGTTACATTTTTTATTCTTCTAGATACTTTTTCATCATGATCACATGGTTAGCCCTATTTTCATGAATAATGTGGGCTAACATGGCATCCTCTCAAATTATGGTGGTTAATTTTGATAGTTCAAGTTATGGGTGTAACGAACTGAGTTCTTACTTTCTAGTAATCTTTAGAACACTTTGAATATAAAGACATCCATTGAGGATAGAAATATATATTATATTGAATAGTTTATAAAAGAATTGACATGAAATGTGTTTATTACAAATGAGGGCCCGCTTATACACCTAGGTAGGTGCCCCTTCATGAATAGTCATGTCCCCTTAGACATGCCTCTTCAGTACTCATTATTATTTAATTAATTATTATTTTGATCATTATCATTATTTATATTTATTCTATTTTTATCATTATCATTATTTATATTTATTCTATTTTTATATAAGTTATATTCATAACATTACCTTCCTCTTCAAAAAGATTTGTCCTCAAAACCTATTGTTGACAAGGTGTGTCATCTGTTTCTTTGTCTTATAATCTATTCTTATCTTTCGGAATCCATGGAGTTGTCATCTTCGATGATACAAGATGATAGGATCCTTTAAGTGATAAAAAAAAATTGTCAAATTGAGAAGGGATTTGACCATCCTAAATTAGTCTTCTATGGAATATTGTGGTTGCTAGAAACTTGAGATGACAAGACTAGTTTATGGTGGTCTTGATATTCTTTGGAATATAAGTCACTTATTTATGGTATGAGTGATATGGATTTGTAGACTGGCAGAGATGTCTGCTTTTATGATTTGGGTGTCAATAAGGAGTTCTTGTGATTTGATCTTCCCTTGTCCTATTTGTGGTTATTTCTTGATTTGGTTGAATATTTGATTTCCTTTACGTAGTGAAGTTACTTAGTTAAACACATAATTTTCACTTGAAATTTCAGTCATTTGAAATGTAACTTATAAATGTGTTTTTACTTTATATGGGATGTTATCTTCTTTCATTGTGATATTGACTGGATCGATATTCTTTTTCTTTTTTTTCTTCAACTTGGAATATTATGCTTGAAGACTTCGACGTTTCTTTTGTAATAAGTTATTCTAATTTATTTTTTGATTATTTTTTATCATTTTTAGGTTTCTTAATTTCCGTTAGTAATTTTTCATTGTGGTCCTTGATGTGAGCAACTTATTCGTTTTGTTCTGTGAAAATCTTGTCAACTTCCTTCTATCTATTTTGAATTGACTTTTGAATTTTGTGAAGGATTAGCTTTGAGATATCTTTTATGTCTTCTGATGTTACTATATCTGGCTTCAATGTAAAATCCAATAGCATTATTTTTTTATTTTTGGTGGGAAAATGTCAAAAACTTCTTTTTTGCATTTAAGATGAAGGACCCTAATGATTCCATCTAGGGCGAAGCCAAAATTATGTCACCTTGATCGCCCAGTAGGGACTGAATATATAATTGTGATATAAATGTATAGTCTCCAATGTTTAATTGTAAATCAGTTATGTCATATTGTTTTTTGTTCCAGATGTCTATTTTTTCAGTTATACTTGACTGAAGAATCACCAATTGGTTAGTGAATTTAGGGTTATATAATTCTTATCTTCGACACGCAAGATAGAAATAGTAACATTTTTTCTTGCAAGAGTCTCTTTAATTTTAAATAGCACTAAAGCATAATTTTATGAAGTTTCTGGAAATCTTCCTTCCTTTATTTCCAAATTAGACTCCATTTCCAATCATCAATAAAAATGATACATTGATCAAACGATTTATATATTCTTCGTTTGAATGACCACTTTATCAAAATATAATAAGTTCATTTTTTATATATACTTCCTTTTCTAATTTCCCTTTTGATTTGTTTCCATATATATTATTAATTTAAAACTTGTGATATAAACGAGCTATGACCAATGGTTGTGACATCTAGGGAGGATAGGTAAAATGATGATGGTTTGGCGGTGGTCTTGACACAGCGAGGGACAATTAAATGAAAATGGCAGTTGACCTATCGATGGTGAGGAATATTGAACAGTGATGTCGGTGGGAGAATGATGAACAGAGGCAATTGTTAACTCGGCAATGTTGGCTCACTAGTAAGTGGTATGGTAGTGTGGCCAAAGGACACGAAGGATGAACATCAATGAAACTTAGCAACAGAAAATAATGAACTCAATGGGATAGCTAGCAAGATTGGAACATGGGAAGAAAAGACAACTAGATTGGAGGGTTATGGGAATCACAAAATAGAGTGGTGGTCCAGAATTTTATAATCTCGACAGATTGGGTCTGACGATGATGGCTATGCGGCCCTTTTGAGCAATGGTGATGGCGTTGCCAATGGTGTAAAGTGGCTCCGTATGAAACAGGAGCGGCATCGTCATGGTCAAATGCCTCTTTTATTTTTAACCAATGCCTATTTTTTTTTTTTAATAACTTTTTTTTTCCCTTTTTTTACTTCTTTTTATAAAAAAAATCTACATGTACTCTCTTGTTTTAACCTTTTTTATTTATTTATTTTCTATTTTTCTATTTTTTTCTCTTTTAATTATATATTATATATATATTATATATATATATATAATATATATATATATATATATATATATATACTATATATATATTCCCTCTCTTTTTTTCTAAATGATCCTTTTGTCTCTTTATTTATTTTTGTTTTAACTTTATTTTTATTTTTTTAATGGCCAGAGGCCTGACAATAGAATGGAGAATCTTCGTGACTTGTACAGTTAAAAGCTTCAATTGCAGCGACAACGAACTTGAGGAGGGTTAATGGTTATTGGTACCATTCTATGACCCCTTTTTCCCTCCCAAAACATGACCATTTCCTACCTCTTTTCATCATTTATCCCTCAAATGCCTTGGAAATTGATTAATTAATAGTTTTATAG
>APFE030193510.1:98600-110578 GCA_000404065.3 Pinus taeda
TTTTGTGTTAATAAATTAGGATTTTTGGCCTAAATAACTACAGGAAGTCTCAACAACCTGTAAATGGCTTATCGTTTGACATGTGGCATGACAGCCAGGCCAGAGCGAAAGGTATGGGCGAAAAGAGGAATGTCCAAGCATGGACAAGCACCTATCCCGCAGTGGAAACATCCCTCCTATATGCACGGTCAACGCCTGGTCAACTATGGCATGTTGGCACAAAGGCAGCAATAGCACACAGTTACAGTCAATTCGATTTTTAGTTGTTTCCTAGTTTTTATGAGCGTAAGTTAGGATAGGAACATCTTTGCGTTTTTGTAAAAGCAGCAACAGTCGCCCATGGATAAACATCCATTTTTCAAAGGATGTGAATGTATGTAATTAAAAGGCCGAACCTAGTTATATGTTAGTTCACCTTTTGATACTTCAGACCTTACGTTTTATATATACATTTCTTGTCGCCTCAGAACAGAGCTTTTGATTTAATATAAGATTGCATTATAATCTCCATGCGTTGTTTGATACTGTGATCGTGGAGTAACAATCTCGGTGTGCCAAGAACGCGGACGGGCCCTGCATGCATGGTATACCGATATTTTAATTACGTTTACATTGCATTTACATTGTTACTTTAATTACATTTTACAGTCAAGCGTTTGAATGATATTTGATATCGATTTATATGCACAGGGATTTGATTGATGCTTACGTTTGTGTTTATGAATGCGCTGTTAGATGTCTATGTATGCGCTTGAACAAACCCTCATCTAGATTGTGAATCATATCCTGTAAAGGATTCGATCCAGGGTTGCTTTGTAAAGCACTGCTATGGACGATGCTTATGATTTTTACTTTGCATGTTTATAATAAATATTCATGACTGTTGAGTGCCATTAAACAGGGGTTTCATGTTTGGTGTCTCCGTAAGGGGACCGAAGCCTTTACATACAGTGATACACAGCATGTTATGGATTGCATTTTAGTTGTTAATGGCATATGGTTTGATGCTTAGTTAAAGATTTGATTGATAGTTTAATATTAGATCTAGTCTCAGCACTGTACTTAGGAATAATAGGCCTAGAGTAGATCCTTTATGTCTATATATTTTAGGCACACACCTCTAAGTATACGCACCCTGGTTGATAATGAATTTAGCCCAATCTAGCACCCTAGAGAGGACACTACAATGGCCAAAGGCCAAATCAGGTTGACTCTATGCAGTGTTTGAGCATCCAGATGGTCGAACAACTCTGATACCAATGTAATGAACAGAGTTTGTACTTCGCAATAATATTCAAAACACTTTGAATTCAAAAACATCCATTGAGAATAGAAATATATATTATATTGAATTAGTGTATAAAAAAATTGATATGAGATTTAAAAATGAGGGTCTACTTATATACCTAGGAAGTGCCCCTTCATGAACAGTCGTGTCCCCTTAGACATGCATCTTCAGTGTTAATTATTATTTAAGTAATTATTATTATGATCATAACCATTATTTATATTTATTCTATTTTTATACAAGTTATATTAATAAAACTGGGAGGCATAACTTTCTCATATGAACTCTGATTGAGGTGATTCTTACACCCTTAGAATTGTATCAGTGTATATATTATGGAATGTAGGTTCATATTAGGGTAAGGACCACAAAAAATGTTTATTTAAGGCCTCAAAATGGTTCCTAAATTCTTTACCCGAAATTTTTCAAAATGGGATCACTGGTAAAAATGACCCTACAAGTTGATCCCTCCAATATTTTCACTCTAAAAGCATCAAAATGGATGACAATTAACATAAGCTACAAGAATGATCAAATACAATCACTCACAACCATAATAACACAATATATGACCTTGGAAATTAGGAGAAAACCTAACTGAAAGGTGAGGTTGTGCTACTCTCTTTATCTAAATGGAGAATGGATGCAAATACAAAGGAGTCAATCCTATGAGTTGTGGGTGATGTAGTGCAAAAACACTCTTTGTTTTCTCTTTCTCTATCCACTCTTGACTACTCTTATTGTCTATGGAAAAAATTGCACTCGCATTACATGAAACCCATTTTCCTCCTAGTGGCCCGTTATAACACATCCCAACAGCCTACTAGTGGTTAATTTTGACTCCTTCAACTCTTAATTAGAGTTACAAAAGAGAATATTCTAGACTCTTATTCATCATGATCATATGGCTAGCCCATTTTCCATGAATAATGGGGGTTGGCATGGCAAGCTCTCGAATCATGGTGGTTGAATCAGGAAGGTCAACCTCTAGGTGGCATAATGTTTTCATATGGACTCCAATTAATGCAATTCTTATGTCGTTGGAAAGAATTCATGTGTGGAATAGTGATAGGGGTATGTAACTTAAGTGGAAAAGTTTCACCCCAGAAAAACATCATTTAGGCCTCAAACTCCTTATAGAATGTTCTTTTTCCACTTTAAAGCATCAAGATGGATGGAAAATAATATAATGATCCAATTTGGATCACTCCTTCATAGAGTAGAAGACAATAATTATTTATGGGTTTCCCAATGTTGATTTACATGATCATGATTTTGGAAACCCATGGTTTTTCACATGGTAATAGATGTAATGAATCCCACTTAAAGGCCTTAGATACTTTATTGTAAGATGCTTTGATTATTCATTTTTTCTTGGCTTGGTTGATTTGGACAAAGATAATAGATCTATTAGATGTTTTTTTTCTTAGTTTAGGGGTTTTAGGATAAATCATGGTGTCTTACATGCTTGATATAAGTTTTTTTCATATTTTATGGCATTCATCTCTCTCAACTTCTAATTGATTATTCATCACTTTTACCTATTTCTAACTTAGAGATCTAGGATATACTTATTAGTCTTAGGAGTGTCACATCTAATAGATGTTAATATTTTCCCCACCATGTTCAAACTTAACATGAAGTGTTAAAGTTAAATGAGTTATTTAGAAGTTAGAGGAAAGCAATTGTATGTATCTGCGATATGACTTACTATTATAGGTAGGTGTCTTGCATTTTACATTGGGGATAGCATATATGCCTTGGGATACATGAAAAATGCCTCAAGACTCATGTGCTTACTTCGAGATCGATGATACTACCTTACATTAGAATATGTGTACCAACATAAATACATACATACATATACACACATTGAGATTTGTGCCATCTTCTTGGTATCCATGACACTAATTTGATACCTATGTATCTGAAAAGGGATATGTATACACTCATTTGGATATGTCCTTACATTGAGATCCATGATAGTGCATTGGACAGTGTGATGGGGACTCCATATCATCAAGTATACCACATACATCATCTATGGAGGGTGCACTTTTTTTCATGGAGAGATTCCCTCACACATGTGGGTTGTTGGTTTAGTTATACACTTTTAAACCACTTGTGTGATGTTGGAATAGAGGTGGTTACATCATTTTGAAACATCTTTTGAGGTTATTGAGGTGATTAGGACACATGTTTTAAGGGTAGCCAAGGTTAGGGGAAGTTAACTTTTGACATAGTGCCCATAATTCCACCCAATTAATGTAATTTTATGTAGAATGGCTATGGAATTTCCAAAATTTGACCCAAATAAAATAATTAGTTCATCATCTTAGCTTGTACATTTTCTCTATTGTAAAAAAAGGTTGACCTATTGAATAGGTTTAACTTTCATTATTATATCTATTTCTCAAGGTGTGGAGTTACTTCTCTAGATATTTTCAATCTATTTTGGTGTTTGTTGTCTAACAATCGAGTGATTACCCTTGGCAGAATGGTGGTACAACACATCCTTTCATACTTTGTCAAAAAAATTCCCATTGCTACTTTTCTCTATTTATCACATCACCCTTGAAAAGAAAAGCAAAGTTTCGAGCGATGGAGGACCACATAGAGAACCAAGAAGGGGTTCTCCAACTATTGAAGGACAACTTGGTTATAGGACAAAATAGGATTAAAAAAAAAAAGCAAATAAGCATTGCGGTGAAAAGACATTTGAAGTGGAGGATTGGGTATTTATACGGTTACAACCATACAAATAGAGGTCCCTCAAACAGCAAGAAAAGGACAATATATTGGCACCCAAGTACTATGGTCCCTATAAGGTGTTGAGAGGATTGGAAGTATGGCTTAAAAATTGGAGTTGCCTCAATCATTACATGTACATCAAGTGTTCCATATTTATTACTTAAACAAAGTAATCAGGTACAAGATCATAGTTAAGAATATTTGATTAGAGATTACTAAATAAGGGAAAATCATACTAGAATTGAAAAATTATCCTTAAAACACAAATCAAGAAACTGTGAAATCAACCAAATATCGAGTACCCAATCAAGCAAATAAACCTACTAGTAAGAGACATGGTGTAGAAATATGAGGTCTTCCTACAGAAACATCAACATCTAATCAAGTGTTGAGGGAAACACGTATTTGAAGGAGAGAGGTGTGTTAAGCCCTCAATATTGAGCTATTATATATCTATTTTATATTAGTGTTATCATTTTAGTTGGCTAAGTCCTTTAATTACTAGCTAAACCCTTCAATTGTAATTGTACCCTTTGTACCCTATATATATCAGAGATACCTAGCTTTAGAAATCATATCATCTTGTGCATTTCTGATATTGTAAAATGAGGTTGCCCCCTCCAAGAGGCTTTTCATTCAATATACTATCTCATTCTCAAGGCATGGACTTATCTGTTAATATAATTTTATGTCACTTGGATGTTTGATGCATACTAATTGTGTCATTTTGTAGAACATGTTAATACAAGTGAAAAAACCTATGAAAATTGATAAAGATCAAAACAAATAAATAGATAGTTCCATACGAAAAAAACGAAGAAGCGGTCCAATCAAGCATGAAATTCAAAGCAAGGCCACCTAACTCTAGTGGAATTGATCATTAATACATCCATGGAAAAATTTTGATAAGTAAAAAAAAAATAGTAACTCGTTGTAAGTCCTTCAAAACTATAGAAAAAGTATTATGTAGTATATGTCACGCAACCTTTCTTTGGGCAAATTCGCATAAAAATTTGTCGTTGGTAATATAATTGCAATTATTCTTATTTATTCTAAAAGTCTGTTAAAAGGGAAAGTAAGTATCTAAAAGTGTTGAAAATAGTGATTTTAAATACAAGTTAAAGTTGTACTCGATCATGACCACAAGCTTATATTTCTTGGACTCATGTGTCAGAGAATTCCAATGTGATGGAAGGGGTTTATGTAGGAAGCTTTTTTTCCCGAGGAAAAATCGTAACTTTTCATTAATTTTGAAAAATTACATATAGTAGATGACATTGGCATATGCATAACTATTGGTTGTAGCCATTCAAGTTGTGTTCAAAAATAATAAGTTATGGCCAAGGCCATTCCAAAAAGAGTTGTACATAAATCACCTTGCAGGGTGTGCTCGATATGTCTAGTAACATAAATAAGCACATAAATATATACATAAGCCAGCACTGTGTGCATCAGCGAAAAGTAAACAAAAATTAGGGCATGTCCACCCTAGGATATGCCCTATCAATGTAGGGTCGGCAGTAGTATCGATATTGTTCTTCACCATTATGTTCTTGTATCATCCACAGGCCTCTGGGATGTGTCGTAGCCTCCTTGGATGGTTTGTCAGCAGCGTTTTACATTCCCTATAAATACGTTGACAGGTAACAGAGTTAAATTGTGCTTGAAGTCCTTAATTTCATCCAAGATGTTTTTGAGTGAATGTGCATCACAATTATTTATGTTATTGAACCAATTTATGATGATTTTGGAATCACCAAAGATCTGTATTTTATTGCATGAGTGAGCCAATGCAAAATGCAAAAGATGCCTGAGGGTGATCAGTTCGGCATAATTGTTTGTTCCCTCTCCAAAACCCAGTTGAATTTTGTAGTGATGATGTTCAGTTAGATGGAGTATAATTCCACCTCCACACCCCTGTTCTTGAGTGGCGCTGTCTAAATATGCCCACAGAATGGTGGGATCAATAAACTCAGTGGGAAATATAGCGATTTGTAGGAGTGTGTGTCTCATCTGGGGTCTTATGGCAGCAATGATTTTTTCTGTAGCATGTGGCCATCTGGCCTCTGTTTCCTTGAAAATAATTATGTTTCTGATCATCCAGATTGTCCAGTAGACAAGGAGAGGAAGGTGGTGAATTTTGAGTCATTGTTCACAGTTGTCCAGTGATCTGAAGCCTTAGGTATCATTTGTCCCTGCCAACAGGCAGATTTGGAAAGCATGTTTAATACGTGCATCCATAGTTGAGTGCACATCAAGAAGTGGAAGAACAAATGATCGTTAGTCTCCTCAGCCTGTTTACATAGCACACACCAATGACTGGACCGAAGTGAGATCGATGTATGAGGTTTTCTCTAGTTGGGGTTTTATTTCTGAGCACATTCCACATGAATAATTTCATTCTTGGTGGTGCTTTAAGCTTCCAAATCTTCCCCCACCAATCTAGGAGTACAGGTGGTCTGCGCTAAGAGTAGGATGGGATATCCAATTTTAGGAGAGTATACACCATGCTCAATTGGAGTCCAGATAAGTTCATCGGGGCCTTATTTGATGCACACATGGGCTTCTTTCAGGGCATTAATATACCCTTTCCCAAATCCGTTGCCAATGTTCGGGGATGCCCAAGCGCAGAGCTGATAAACAAGCTTGTTCAAAGATGGAGTTGTTCTCCAAATCAGCAACTTGCGCAATGATATTCCTCTAATTGAGAAACAAAATGAGGTCTAGAGGTAATTGATACATATTCCCCCCTCCTGTCCATGGGTCCATGCCTATACGAGCCACGTAGGAAACTATTTGAAGAAGAAAAAGGAAAATCTTTAAAAATATGTAATTTTTTGGTTTGTTGATAAATATACTATGATGGAAGGGGTTTACGTAGGAAACTATTTGAAGAAAAAAAAGGAAAATCTTTAAAAATATATAATTTTTTGGTTTGTTGATAAATATACTAAAGATGACGAAGGTAAATACTTCAAGAACTTGTAGACATTATTGGATAAAGTTAGAGATGAATTTTCTAATAGAAACAGAACAATTGTTTTTTGGAAGGTGATGAAATACAAGTAAATTGTCCAGACAGCCAAAAGTGGCCAGAATCTGGGCAAAAAAAAAATCAAAAAATCTTATAGAGGCAGTGTTTGAATCATGTTTTTGATGGTGGAAATGCATTCGGCATCATCAAAAACTTCTAAGGCACCTAAAATTATGAAGTTTGACAACTTTTACTTGGATTTAGAAAAATCCCTACCAATTTTTTTCAAAATATGACCGGAATTTCCATAACTTCCAGGGCAAAAAAACATAATCATTAGACTACGGCTCTGACAATTGGATGTAGAAGCCTCACAATAAATTTGCTATAGTGGAGAATAGTCTAATAGCATCTTATTTTTTAGATTGAAATGTTCATGTAATAGAATTCAAACATCAGATATTTATCAAAGCAAAACTTATTTATATTAATTATATATTTTGTTGTGTCAATTTATTATGAATAATTTTTTTTAGGTATAATGGTTTATATATGTTATTGATTTGTTTTTAATTTTGTTAAGCGTTGATCATCTTCAATAACAAATTACTTTTTACATATTCATGATGAATAACTTATTTAGTTTAATTATTGTATTATGTCGTTGTGGTTATATTTCTAATATTGATCATAAATTAGTAATGTTGGGAGTAAAATATTGTTCTTTGATCAAGTGCTTTCTAGAAAAACATCAACCTATAAATAACCTGATGTTGTGCATAACTATTACCCTTATTATGCAAAAATATTTATTCTTTATAAGTGATATTGAGAGGTTGAAAGATGTAAAGTTCCTATTTATTTAGGCTCATCATTAATGTGATCTAGGTTGATATTGGTCGCCTCCCTCCTATTCCACTTGGACCCCCACCACTGTTTCTTTTAGTTTTTTAGTTTCCTTAATTGTAGAACAGTTTACTATTTTTGGTAGTTTTTTGGTCATGAACTTCTAAAGCCGTTTTGAGGCCCTAAATGACGTTTTTTGAAAAAACAAATAGACAGACAAGTTGTAGTCCTCGAATAGATCTTTCTAACGAGGTCTTTTGCACGTCAAACAAAGATCATATGCCAAAGTTACGACCTCTGGAATTTGATGTACGAATTTACCCAAATGGGGCCATAGTTTTGGCTCTTCATCTCCTTGTAGAATTTTCTCTACAAATCAACTAGCTCACTGATATCATGTAGAAATTTCACCTGCAGATCCAACTGATATATGCAATGTACTAAAGCATATACTAGATCTACATCTACATAAAACTTTGCGAAAGCTAATCAAACCATGAGCAACATCAAAGCATGAACACATATAACTGATAAGAAGGAAATCAATCACACATAACACAAGATATATCCAGGGGAAAGCACCAGCATAAAACCCCAACCATGTATTATCAATCAAGTGTAAATCCTCAACAACATACAAAAAGAATCAGCTCAAAAGTTATCCTGCACTCTCTGTACTCTGATGATCTTTAATCAGAAGATGAAAATCATGTACTACCTAGGCATCATCATATAGGCTGAAAATTGGCCTAATCATACATGTCGTCACCTCAAGTCCACCTATGTAGTCATAGAAGAAAATAGATTTCTTCCTCATGCAAGGAATACTTACTAGAAATATCCTAGCATTTGATAGTACATTGTCCCTCATATGATCTCAACTGGGTCTCTAACAGAACTAACATGCAACAGTTATCCATGAGTGAATCTTCAGTTATCTAGAATAATAGTTGTCACATGCATGAAAGCATTAACAAACTATATTTTATTATTTTAACAACTTGTTAAAATAATGTAACTGGACTTGACTAGTTAGAACTAAATCAACTGATTCTCTCATTATAGAACTCATATATATTCCCTCAATCAGTGGAGGAAATTAAGAATAAATTCCTCAATCAGTGGGATAACTCATGTGCATGCTCACAAAGACTTCAAATTCAAATTTCCTTAACTAATTAACTCAACTGAATTAATTAATTAATATTTCCAACTATTGTTAAGACCAAAATTAATTTTACTTCCTATAGATAGACTAGGGACTAATATAAATAGGAAGGGAACCAAAAATGTTATTTTTAGAACTTTCTATTTTTAGCAGTTTCACCTCTCACCCAATGTGGCCAATGACCTCACTGGCCAAACTGCTATTATTAGACATGTTATTTTTAGCACATTCTAAATTTAACATTTCTTGTTGCACATTTTCAACACTCCCTCTCAACAAGAAAGGCTTCCTCTCAAACCTGATCCTGTAACTTTGGAATGTTCTGCATGCAACACATCTACCCAGTCCACTTGCTCCAACAACACTACAAAAACACTCCCAACTGACCACTCTGTTGTGCTAGGAACATACTCTGATGCTGAAGCTCTACCTACTACTGACAAGTGCTCCCTATCTGACATTTGCGCTACTGCAACATCTCCATGCATCTCGCACCATTGCACACCTCTCTGTGCCTCCTAGCACTATGCAAAACACTTGTGCCTCTCGCATTTCTGCAGCCTGCTAGCTATGCGTTGTCCTGGGATTCCTTACATTGTCGCTCTCTCTGCCGCTCCATCTGCATTTGTCTCTACCCAATCAGTCAGTTCCTGCTACTCCACATCGGGACTCATGTAGCAAGGTCTCATCCAAGAGATTGGGTACCTCAAGGATCCTGCCCCTCCTCCTTGGGACAATCACTCTATATCGCCCCACCTCCTACCTAGAGGTATGGCTGCATGTGACCCTCAGCCCACCTGGCTCGATGTTTCCCCCTACTGGAGGTCTCTGCATGAGTGGATGTCTCTAATCGATCTCGACTCAGCTTCCCCTGTTGTGGCTACTCCACAACCTCCTGAAGTTGTTGCACCAATCGTGGCTCTTCCACAATCGTCTGAGACTTCTTCTGGGTCTGCATGTTGAGAGGTAATATACCCTCCCTCTCAACCACCAAGTCTCCATCAGTTGCCTTGTTGCTCAAGGCTTTGCATGCATCTTTAACCTCAAGAGCATACAGGTTCTTGACCCGTGAACGAATCTGCTTCACCTGTCTAGTGATGATGTGTCTAAGGAAAACTTTTCCCTTACTGAAGACTACATCATAGCCTCTATCTTCCAACATCGCGATCGACACCAAGTTTCTCTTCAGTCTTGGTACATACTTGACATCGGTCAAGGTAAGGCGAGCTCCATGCTCACTCTGAAAAATTACCATCCCTACACCTAACACACCATACTTCTCATCATTACCCATCGCTATGAGTATCTGGAGATATTTCTCCTCCAAAATATTGAACAAACTCTTGTCGTCATTCATGTGGAAAGAAGCTCCATTGTCAAGAAACCAACCGCTTCCCACCATGGATGAAACCATGCATGCAAAGAGTATGAAATCCAACTCAAACTATGAAGCAAATGCCTCACCTTCAGATCCTTCCCCAGATCCCTTCTTAGATTTCCTCCGTGGACAATTTGCAGCATAATGTCCCACCTCATGACAACGAAAGCATCGCACTTTCAATTTTTCAACCTTCTTCCCATCATTGGAAGAACTGGATTTGGAAAGAGAAACCTTCTCCTTCCCCTTATTCGCCTTACTCGCTAAGGCATAGTTCTCCTCATCGTGCATAGATGAAGAACTATCTCTGGTGCTCCGTCTGATCTCCTCCTACATCAAATCCGACCATAGTCATTCCCAATCTGGAAGTTTCTCCCTTCCATTCACCGAGTCCTGGTAGCTATGCCAGCTCTTAGGAAGGCCAAGGAGTGCTAGACTGACCATATCCTCATCTAATGTCATGACCCCTACACTTGCAAGCTCATTCCTGCATGTGATGAGCTTGGTCAGATACATAGAGATCAACTCATCCCTTTCACACTTGATCTTTTGAAGTTTTTCCTTCAGTGCCAGCTTCCTCTGATCACTGCTATTCTGATATAAATCTTTTAATGTTTTCCACATTGCATGCAAAGTCTCCTTCCCATGGAGGCTCGATACAATGTGATCTCGCACTCCCTCCAAGAGAATTCTCCTAGCTCTAGCCACACACTTCCTCCATTCCACCTGCTCAGTCTTGTCAGTAGGCTTAGGGATTTCTTGATCAATGAAATCCTTAAGACCATTATCTTCCAAAACTGCCTCCATGCGATCCTTCCAAGCTATATAGTTTGAGTTTCCATCAAGGGCATACTCAAGCCTCAAACCATAGAATTCCATTGATGAAATAGATGTGATAAGAACTTGAGATCTATATCCCGAATAATAAAATTCAAATTTCTCCTGCTAGTATATTGTTCTTGCTTGATCACCTATGCTCTGATATCATGTAGAAATTTCACCTACAGATCCAACTGATATATGCAATGTACTAAAGCATAATACTAGATCTAAATCTACCATAAAATTTGCGGAAGCTAATCAACCATGAGCAACATCAAGCATGAACACATATAACTGATAAGAAGGAATCAATCACACATAACACAAGATATATCTAGGGGAAAGCACCAACATAAAACCCCAACCATGTATTATCAATCAAGTGGAAATCCTCAACAACATACAAAAAGAATCAGCTCAAAATCTATCATGCTCTTTCTATACTCTGATGATCTTCAATCAGAAGATGAAAATCATGGACTACCTAAGCCTCATCATATAGGCTAAAAATTGGCCTAATCATACCTACTGTCACCTCAGGTCCACCTATGTAATCATAGAAGAAAATATATTTCTTCCTCATGTAAGGAATACTTACTAGAAATATCCTAGCATTTGATAGTACACTGCCCTCATCTGATCTCAACTGGGTCTCTGACAGAACTGACATGCAACAGTTATCCATGAGTGAATCCTCAGTTATCTAAAATAATAGTTGTCACATGCATGCAAGCATTAACAAACTATATTT
>APFE030193510.1:116692-189661 GCA_000404065.3 Pinus taeda
TTTTATTTTTTTTTTAATTTTAATGTTTTACGAGGTCATGATAAAATATTTTACACTATTATTTTGAAATGTTGAAATTCTAACACTTTTCGTTTTGAGGGAGCTTTTTGCACAAAATTTACCATTGAAAAAAAAAATGTTATTCAAACATCAACACACTTCGTTTTGAGGATGTGTTTTGGACAATTTTTGTACAAAAAATTGGTTTTCACCGTCATTTTTAAAACATGTTGAAAACTTACCCTACAAAAAAAAAGGGGGTGTTATTCCAGCATTAACATTTTTCATTTTTAGCACTTTTTAATGTTTTTACGAGGCTTTTTTGCCAGAGTTCCCATTTTGAGTTTATAGTTCTCGTTTCAAAGTTTACATTGTTCTTAGCAAGGGCATCCAGTGGCATATCACAGTGAGACACTTCTATACATAGTCTAAACGTATCCCACCTATGACAAAGAGATGTATTCCATTGTGCAGGCCTGCCAATAATGGAAGCATTGCATTCTAGGGAAGGAAACAGTCATCCACAAAAAGCACTGGCCCCTATAGTTCATACAAACACAAAGTTGTAGAATGATCGTCATAAAAAATGGTCCACATACCTACAACAGTTCCATTTGAATATTAAGTACAAGAAGGGCAACACCAATAATGTTGCAAATTGTCTCAGCCGACTGTCAATCATGGCATTGATCATTGTGATCAACTCTTGTGGGCACGGGACTTCGGGGTGGCCGCATATTTACAAAAGCGATCCAGAATTCGGCAACACATACCAGATGCTCTTAGAAGGCAAGCAAGTTCCAAATTTTCATCTCTAGGATACATTGTTATGCCACCTAGGACAAATGTGTTCCTTCAAGTGAGTGTGCCAAGATGATTTGGGAGGCGCACTACAGTCGAGTCGCTAGACATTTAGAAGTAGAGAAAACAATGGCAGTGTTGTAGAAGTATTTTTATTGATCAAACCTTCAACAGGATGTTGGGAAGTACATTAGATCCTGCACTGCCTGCGTCATTGCCAAACCAACCATCAAGAAGCAAGGCCTATATACTCCTATGCCTACTGCTAGTTAACCTTGGGAATCCATCTCCATGGATTACATGTTGGGTCTTCCTTCTACTAAGCATGGCAATCACTGCATTTTCGTGGTCATCGACAAATTCTCTAAGATAGCCATTATGGTGGCCTACAAGAAGAATATCATAGCAAAAACCACTACTAATCTCTTCTTTGAACAAGTGTGGATACACTTTGGGATCCCACAGTGCATTATCTCATATCGGAACAGCAGAGTCCTAAGTACATTTTGGCCAAGTCTCTAGTCGATGTTGGATACTAAGCTCACTAAGTCCATGATTTTCCACTCCCAAACTAATGGCCAAACCGAGATCGTCAACAGGATGATCATACACATTTTGTGCATGTACAACTCGAAGCATCCACGCACATGGGATGAAAGTCTCCCGTATGTCCAACACAGCTACAACATATCTCTCCATAGCTCAACTAACCACAACCCCTTTCAGGGGGGGTTGGGATTCCAGCCACTGTCCCATTGATGTGGCCATACCATTTGCAGCTACTCAGGGATATTCGGCTCATGTCCAGTCCAAAGTTGACAATGCTAACAGCTTCATTGAGCGCATTCAACACATCCGCCAATAGGTCCATCACATATTGGACAGATCCAATACTAAGTACAAGCAGCGTCATGATCAGCATCGGGTGCCACACAAGTTCCAAGTGGGAAAAAATGTTTGGTTACATTTGCAGAAGGAGCGCCTCGCTAGGACCTAGCACAAGCTTTGCCCGCTCCGATATGGGCCTTACACCATTGCTAAGGTTGTAAGGGACAATGCTTTCAAGCTCAACATTCCACCATTCCTTAGCCTACGCCTAGCATTCAATGTGGACCGCGTTCAACCATACTTTCCACCATCACTTGGCACATCAGATATTGCATAACAACTCACACCAGCAGAGTTAAACCCGGACTACATGGAACATGCCACAACTAATTAGATCATGGACACACAGATCAAGAATACTCACCAATAGAAGATTCTACTATATTGGGTTTTCAAAGTTGACAAACCCCTACACCAAGGCAAGTGGCTCACCAAGAACCAAGTTTAGCAGAAGTTTCCCCATCTCATGGAAGCACTCAACACAATGGGGATCATTGCTTCCTAACAGGGGAGAACTAATCTAGGTGAATATTGGTCCACCCGCCTATTCCACTTGGACCCCTACCATTGTTTCTTTCAGTTTTTTGGTTTCCTTAATTGTATCACAGTTTACTATTTTTGGCAGGTTTTGAGGTCCTAAACTTCCAAAGTCATTTTGAGGCCCTAAACAATGTTTTTTTGGAAAACAAGCAAACATGAGTGAGAGAACTCATGTTTGCACTTGAAAGTTGTAGTCCTCGAATAGATATTTCTAACGAGGTATTGTGTACATCAAATGGAGATCGTAAGTCAAAGTTACAACCCTGAGAAGTTGATGTATCAATTTACCCAAACGACGCCCACAGTTTTGGTGTTTCATCTCCTAGGGTTAAGTTTTTGGATGTTTAAGGTTTTCCATTGTTTCTCAATAGAGCCTCTTTGTAACACATTTCATAAGCATGTAACCACCACATCTCTTCTTAGAAATATGCTACCATCGTTCAAGCTAGTTTATTCCCATTTTGTATGTAAGCATATTTCAGTTTTTTGATATTATGAAGTGAAATGTTATTTTTGTTGCAACTTTGTATTTATGGTTATATCTATATTTTGTTGTGTCCCTGTTTAAGTTCGGATCACAATGTTTTATTATTATTAATATATGCATATATTAATGAGATAATACATATTTACATTAAAATATTTACAAAAAATTCAACACATTTTTTATAAATGAAAATCAATATCATTCCAAAAAAACAATAGCAAAGATAACTATTTGAAAATATCATAAGTTGAACATTTTGATATTTCAAATGAAAAAGATAAAAACATAAAACACTCTTGCGTTCATTGCCAAATCAATTGGAACCTAGTCCTAATATGAAACATTGTTTAAAAGCATTCAAAATGGAAAAACATTAGTAAGAATAATTGTTTGTTGCAATCAAGTAGGATATTTAAGGGCTAATATGAATGAAATATAAAAACAACAATGGTATTTGTTTCAGTAATACACTATTGACCAAAAAGGGAATGGAACTATGTTACTGATGATATTTGTGAAAATTTGTATATCATAGTTGTAATTATTAAACTTAATAACGTATAAATGAAATATAAAAACAACAATGGTATTTGTTTCAGTAATACACTATTGACCAAAAAGGGAATGGAACTATGTTACTGATGATATTTGTGAAAATTTGTATATCATAGTTGTAATTATTAAACTTAATAACGTATAAATAACAATATTACTCAAATTGTGTTGAATTTTTATACAATATTAATCAAATTGTGTTGTATTTTATTACTTGTAGATAAAAGATATTAAATAAACAAAGATTATTTAGTGAATAGTTGAATTTTCAATAATAATGAAGTTGTTATTATGTAATTCAAAAAATAGTATTACAAAACAAGTCAATGCAAGAGATTCAAACATTGTAGCAACTACAAAGACTTTTTAGTAGTGAGGATAATTGTCCCTTGTTATCCCCGAATGCACGCTGACTCATCACTATTATTTAAGGAAAAAAGTCACCTGGAATGACCCATTGGTAGTTTGTAAAGGGGCAAGTTTTTACTCCTACCAAATGCCTCTGAGCCTTGGGCCATTAACCAGTTTCTTTACGTCCAAGGAAAACGAGCTTCTAGCCAAGCAGAAGCCGTTTTAGACTCCACACCATGGACTTCATATATTTAGTTGTATAATTAATTTTGTAATTTTTGTAAATAATATTTAACCAACTTTAAAAAATTATGAATGATATAAATTACGTGTAATTGAAAAATAAGTTCAAGACAAGGTTCCCAAAGTGCAAAATCTAGTTCCAAAAATGTCAACATTGTATTCAAAAAAATTGCAAAATCTGATTCCAGAAGTACTAATATTGAAAAAAAAACTACAGTTTTCGAACCAGATATTGACATTTTTAGAACTAAATTTGCACTTAAAAACCCAATTTCAGACTAAATAAAAGTTGTTTTTAGCCTGTCTTCAAAAAAGATTACACTCTAATTAAATTTGGATTACACTCGAATTAATTCAAATTTAATGAAATAAAGGTTAAACACCAAATTTTACTCTTCGTATTATATGGGACATGATAAACCAATCCTGTGAGGATGAGAAGTCCTCAAAACTTTCTTGTAATAATTATTATTTGTTCGATTAACATGGCTCTCATAAAATTATTTGGATAAAAGCTCGATATTGAGATTTTTAGTATTCTCAAAACTACTCAACAAATATTTCTTGTTAACTCTATCTTGAGAGGTTTACTACAATCAATTTTTACAGGCTATATAATAAAATTGAACTAAAATGCACATATTCCTATTTGAAAGAAGGCAAAAAAAATGACTAACAAATCAGACACTGCAATGGAAAGAAAGCAAAAAAAAATGACACACAAATCAAACACTGCAATGAAATAAATTGGTGCTTTCATATTTCAAACAAATTAGTGCTTTCAAAGCTACCTAGCACATAGTTTCCATTAATTCTAAATTACAGATAATACCATTTATTATATTGAATTTTGGATTTAGAAATATTATTTCTTTGAGGTGCTTATATGAGTCTGCTCAAATGTGTTGTGTTCTCTGTTGAGCCCAAATTTCAAAGCCTACAATGCTCAAACACTTCTGCACCATCCTTTCTCTTGATACAGATTTCGTGTAGCGATATTTTCTAGGCTTCAATAACTTTTGGCTTTATTGCTGCCTGCCAACTTTCTCCATACCACGTATCCTTTCAACATCTTACTAACCCCTCAACTTGTACGCTTTATCGACTTCAAAAGGTCTTTCAAGTCTTATGTGCATCCATCACAAGTTTTGATCATTTTATTCAAATTTCTTCTGCAAATGACAGCCCGTATTTCCAATTGATCTTGCGTATCCATATATAGCATGCGTTCTTCAATCTTTAAAGGACTACATATTTTATGGCTACAAAGGCCTGGCCAATGCTGAATCCTTGGATTTTATATACCCCTTGAGATTTACATCAAAATTGTTCCAAACTTCCAAGTTAAACTTACGCGATTTCTTAATCTATTGTGCAATGGTCTTAGACAAGTACTGCTGCCAGAAATATCACTATAATTCAAAATTATCCAAAATTTGGGTGCTGCATGATCATACATAACAGTAAATGCTATTGATTCTTTAATATGACGGAATACAAGGAATGAATTCAATTAAAATGTGAAGGGTACCCATCAAGTTAGCAAACGAATATGCCATAGAATTTCAACCAAAAGCTCCAGTAATGGTTAGCTCCGAAGGGAGCTTATCAACTGTGAATCAATTTTTTGAAGAAACAGATGTCTTAAGCATGCCACAAAAATATAATATTCTGGAAATTTACATAAAGCTGTCGTTTGAACTTTGCACTACCATATATCCCTCATGCTTTTCAGCCACTTCACACGCCCTTTGATCTATGAAAACAATAATCATGGGCCTCGGAAAAAAGAGGCCTGCTTCTCCATATTTGGTGATGAACTCCATCAGAGTAATATCCCCGAATATATTTTCAGCTCACATAAAGTGAAATAATTGAACTTTCAACCTGCTTGAAAAATGGCGCTCAATTTTACTGCTGCTTCTTAAACTTTTCATAATATTCTTTTACCGTATCTAGAACAGGTATCAGCCAAGGAAGAACATGCAGATCATATCTAGAATTTGAACAGGTATCAGCCAATCCTGCTGATTTCTGTCTCTTTCAGTTGTCAAAAACACGTTTGCGAAAATCTTCGACCATCAACGGAAGTCCTTCCCTCAAAGAAATTCTTGGTTCCCACTTCAGAAGATCTTTCGCCTTTGTAATATCTGGCTTCCTTTTATGGGGATCATCAGCTGTATTTTCTTTGAATTCAATCCTTGCACTAGAATCTATTGTTTCTTTCACAACCTGTTAAAATTGGAATACCAATCAGGTAGAGCAAATTTTTTGAATATAGGAATTCTTTAGTTATACACCATTGCAAACCTTCAAATCATTGAACATCGTAATAAAATGAAAAGACAAACCTTTGAATCATAATATTTTTTACCACGACTTATAAATGCGAGCCTCTAAATTATTTCACAAACCTGAGCAAGCTCTAACATCGTGAACTCTCCAGGATTGCCAAGATTGAAAGGTCCAACATGGTTGTTTTCCATCAGTCGAATCAGTCCATCAACCTGTTCAACAGAAGTTACATTAATTCACCTCATGTTCACAATCTCAATGGTCTGCTAACAGTGCTAGTGTTTCAAAGTGTATGACTGCTACAACAGAACATTCATCCACAAATAACAGCATGGCAAACTATTAAGCGTGTTATTTTGCTACAAGGCCATTTTCATTTAGTCACATATTTCTGAAAAATAGAATTTCCCAATAGCCAATTTTCTAAGACAACCGTCTTTATAAATAAAAATATGCTACATTGACGATATTTGCCAAAATTGCAAAGATTAACAGTGAATCATATGTTTTTAACAGAATATTTGTCTATAATACATATGCCAGCTATATTATATTTCAATAAAACATTATTCTTTAAATCTTTTCCTGACCCAGAGTCCAAATCAATGCAAAAGAAAGAATAAGCTTAACGCTAAATGATCTTAAATGTGACACATCAAAGCCCTCCAGGACTATCGACTTCAACCTGCGATGAAACTTGGATAGACCTACATAACTTTGAAGAATCAATCACAGTATTAACTGCTAACATCAACATTAGAAACCCCTTAAGGTACCAGGGTGGAATCTATGGTTGGACCAAACAAAGTGTTAGTTTTTGTAACATCGAATAGTATTCTAGTTTCAAACTTTGTGGAGAGGCTGAAACACGGGTCTTCCAAACGTAGAAATCATTTTTGGAAATTCGCCCTAGAAATAGCTCAATTAAATTACTTGACCATCATTTAATTGTTTCCTGAAGTTTAACTTGGGAAAACTGGTTAATTAATAGTAATTAATTGAGAAAAGTGAGAATTTTCTAGAAACTCACACGGATTGACCTGGAGATTATCTCACCCATCGATTAAGTTTTAATCTTGGTCATTGGAGTACCAACTGGAGATTATAAGAGGAGGTCGATGGGTAGATGGAGAACACCCCGCTGCAAATACCTAGTGATCCAAACAGTTCAATTTCCCAGTGCAGGTGATTCAGCAAGAGAAATTGAGTCAGTGATCAAGTAGCAGGTGGCAGAGGGGCAATATAGCAGTATTCCAGAGGAGTTTCCAGTTCTAGAAGAGTTGGGAGAGGAGGACAAGTTTATTCTCCAGGAGGCTGCACACAGGCTACGCAGTGTCTCAAGAAGGCAGTGCGATTTAGCTGTGGGGAAGATCGATTCAGCATCCAAAGGCCAGGAAAGTCTTCTAGAGTGCCACAGAGTCACTTCCAGCAGCAGAGACAAGAAGGACAACTTGTTGTGAGAGGGTTTGTCAGCCACACATGTGGAGGCCTATGCAAGAGCAACGCAAAAGGGTTTGCACAGAGGTTGGATGATTAGCCTTTCAAAGGGAGCCAGTAACTGGGATTGCTTGGAGAGGAGGGTAATTTCCCTCAATAAATTTTGTCAGTATTTCCCTCAGATAGAAACATCAGTTTGGCGTCATTTTATTGTACTCAAAATTTTTGTTGCTACATATAATAAAACCCTCAACTGTTGCACCAGTTTTCCCACATTGGGCTTTTCTGGGAACAGTTGTCCAAAAATAGTTGTCATATTTTATGTGTGTGCTAGCATTTCTCAGTTTTCAGCGTTTTTATTTCTGTAGCATTTATTTTATTTGGTGAAGAAATCACAGTGTGATTAATTCGATATTAATCAGAAAATTAATAAATTGTTAATCAGTTAGGAGAATTAATTATAATTGTTGCATTTCAAGGAATTTCCACATGGTATCAGAGCATAGTTGACAAACAGGAGGCTCAGAGATGAGAAGGGAAAAATTCATTGTTCAAAGGGAGCAACAAGACGAAATTTTCAAGGGTTGCATAAGGCCTAGCCAGGGAGTGTGAATTGTTGGACAGGGGCTAGATTTTCCAGTTATAGGGTGGAAGGAAAGTTTGATTTGTCCAGGGAAGCGATTCCAACAGGCAGAGGGAGCAACATCTCAGTATTTTCGCAGAGCACATTTCTTGTCTAGGCACAGAGGGTTTGCAGCAGTTTGCTAGAGCAGATTCAGTGTCGGGTGGAAGAGAGAGTGTACACATAGAGGGAGTTTCTCTCAATGGGTTTCAAGCTTCAGAAATCCAAATTTTTCAGTTGCAACAGGCAAATGTTTTCACTCCATGGAGTGTGAATGGAAATTCTAGTAGCCAAAGCAGGTGAAAGAGGGATATTTCTACCCCAGGTCGAGGTTTTGTAGAAATGGCCACAGCAGGGCTTGAGATCAAAATAGATTGGATGGTGCTTCCAACTATATCATCTAGAAGGCCAGGATGTCCTCTCTCCTAGATGAGCATGGTCTAAAGACTTATGCAAATAATGTTATGGAACAATCTACAGACCAGCGCCAACTAGCAAATTTCAAAAAGGAAATGGCCAAGGCGAAGCGGATGATTCTCGATGGAGTTCGAGATCATATAGTTTCACACATAGCGACCAAGAACACGGCCAAGGAGATGTGGGATGCTCGCGCGGGGTTATATCATAATCCTTCCAAGTAGAAGAAGATGTTTCTAAAGGAAAAGTTGAGGAATGCTAGGATGCAGAAGGGTGAAGACATTAACCTCTTTCTCACCAGACTTTAGGATATCAGAAATGAGCTTACAATTGTACGAGAGACGCCTCCACCTATAGAAATGGTGACGTTGGCCCTCAACAGTGTCACCGAGGATTGGGAGAATTTTGTCCACGGCATTATGGGATGAGATATGTTGTCGAGTGGGATCAGATGTGGCTTGATCTCTCACAGGAGGAGATGAGGTGAGCTCTACTAAAGAGCTCCATCAACGACAGTAGCAGCAAAGGATCAAAGGGTGTGAAGGACGAAGACAATGTGGCTAGTTACCGCTCAAACTACCAGGGGTCTTAGGAGGGGATCCTATAGAGCAACTACTAGGTCAAGGGGCAACAATGGAGCCAATAGCCCATTGTCACCTCAGCTAAGGCTCCCTTCTCTTTACGGACTTTGACCGATGGGAGGAGCCCGGTATAAGGGGAATCACTTGGAAGGATGGATCTATGAGTGGATAGAGAGTGATTCTTAAGGCCTATTCACAAGAGAGGCCCAATTAGATAGCTTGCTTGCTTCAAAAGCAAGGTGATAGGCTCTCTAGGAAGGGCTAAGAGGATTCTTAAGCCTAGGTTTGGAGGATATGCCTTGACAAGGGGCTTCTTAGACCTAGGGATCCTTATGGATAAGAGGCTTCTAAAGTTCTATGTGATCCTTGTGGAAATGGAGTTAGCAGGACCACACAGACCCAAGTGGACCCAAAACTAGGTCAACGATACGGAGTTGATCAACCAATGAGGGGCTTGACCTAATTAAGGTAGGGAATAAAGATAAAAGGACTAATTTTCTTTGAGATTTTGAATGCAAATATCCGAATCAGAACACTAACCCAAATCAACCTAGGGAAAGAATTGGTCTTGTGGCTAGGGCTTGCTATATCTCAAGATTCCACCATCGGATTTGTTTGAAACTTGGAGGACCTCTATAAGTAACCCTAGTGTAGTAGTGGACCAAAAATTGAGGTGTTTAAATGGCTACAATAAAATTCGTTGGATGCCCTAGGTGACCCTCTGGGGTTAGGCCTAGAATTTGGAAAAGTGAAGATAGAGAGGTAAATTTGACCACTAAAGGGGTACGAGGATCGATGCCTTATTGTTTGGGCCTAATGGAGTTAATATTCACATACATTGAGAATTTTTGTGAGCTAAGGAGCCCTAATTAATCTTCGCTAGCCTCCCCAAGGGCAGCAACTAGATCAATAGGGATTATACTTCAAATTTGCGAAGGAGACAAAGTTTCGATATCTTCAACCTAATAGGTGCCTCTAGAAACATTCACCCAATCCGTCAAAGCAACTTGCTCAAGGTCTCAGAAGCATTTCACATCACATTAACCCACACAAGAATAATGATAACAAGATACATGCATTTGACTAGTAAGATAACAGGAATAGCATCAAAATTTCGACTTACATGAGAGAGAGAGTATATCCATTCATCAATTTCACATTAGAAAGAAGCTCCAAAGACAATACCGAAAATCCAAACATCATAGTGCATCAAGAAAGCTCCAAAAGTTATTGTAGCAAAAAGTGCGAAAATCTCTCAAGAGATACTAAATTCTAATCCAATCCAAGTGATGATGACAGAAATGAATCATCCACTCATCTATTTATACAAATCCAATAGGGGATTCGAATAGCCTAATTTATCTTATTTAGCCCCAAATAATAAAATAATGTGCAATAATAACATTCCTTGGTGACAAGCCCACCAAAATAGTTCAATAACGCAAAAAAAGCCTCTCAAGAGGGTAGAATGATCAACATAATGAGTCTTGGGCCATGGAGAAGGTCCAATGGAGTCCAAAATGTGCCATGGTGAGAGAATGGACTCCAAGCCCCTTGATATCCAAGCAAGTCATATATTGTGCCCCAAGTGGGTGTGGGGGCAATATGTGTTAAAAATTGGCAACTAGGGCCAAACTCCATGTGGGTCATCTTATTTATGGCAGCTGATATTTTTCTTGGATTCCTCTCGTCGAGAGGTGTAGGATTGATCTAAAGATCATCCAATTCCGACAAGTATTCATGGAGATATGAATTTATTTGTGTTATGGGACAATTTCTCAAGGTCGGCCAGCAACCAAATTGCTCCCACTTGTGCTCAGCGTTATAGTATAAATAGAGGTGCCTTGAAAGTCATTTGTACACACAACTCTTGTGATCTCTTCCTCTCCACTTGTCTTGGGTTTTGGTGGGAGGAGAGATCCTAAGAAGACAATGTTGCCCTAATGGAGATGATGCCCTACAACGCAGTCATGGAGATGATGCCCTAAAACGCAGCCATGAAGATTCCCTAAATGCAGGTCTAGAAGAGACCTACAATGTTGATCTATGAGGCCCAAAATCAATGGTCACAATGTGCCCGAGCCGCAGACTTATGACAAGGTCTATGGTGCATAAAGAGCTTTGTTTTGACCGTAGAAGAGAGGAGCCCAGTGAAGGTGAAGGAAGGCATAGTTTATGCCTCCTTCTAGACTGTTTGGGAGCCGAGTTACTACGGGTAGGACGCTGAGGTCATGATGGGAAATTCTGGGCAGAAATAAAAGAAACCTCACAAGTGAACAGGTCAAGTTTCCTTGGGTAATTACAAGTAGGAAGGGAGGCTTGTTTTGGACGTTGAGATGTATTAGGCCCTCCAAAACAAGGCCGCATATTCCTGTAGCAGCAGTGAAGGAAAGGGAGCCTTGTTGAGGGTTTCTAAAGTGTTTTTGTAGGCAAAATGATGCCCTAGACAGGTTCGAGCAAGTGTAGTAGGCAGCCGCATTGAAGAAGGACAAGCCTAGGTGGTTTGTGGAGCAACTTGTGCATGGAATGATGGGTATTCTCTCTGGTTGATAAGCTGAAGATTTAAGAGGACTATTGTAGCTGGAAGAAGGGTTGAATGGGAGCGTTTGGATGCCCTAACCCATGATCTAATGCTATAACAGTATTCACAAGTTCCAAGTATGTATTTGATATGTTGTTGCCTATGAGTGAGGGTTGGTATGATTGTCTTGATGGCCTAACCAGTCCATGATGAAGGCTACCCAATCTGCTGCAGCAAATAGAGAATCCCCTAAACAGTGAACTAATGTAGAACATGATAAGATGTGACAATGTTGCTATAAGGTGCAACATGATGTTGAATGATGCTACATAATGATGGGCATCGTGATGAAGTGTAGTGTAGCATGTTGTGTGCAGCACTTGGTAACAAAGTGCAGCACATTGATAATAAATGCTACAATGAGATGCAGCATGATGGGCACAATGAGGTGCAACATGATGCAGCACAGGTAGGTGCAGCAAGAAGATAAGGTACAACATGAAGATTGGGTGCAGCACAGTGAGGTGCAGCATGGTGATGGAGTCACCTTGGATCAGTGGAAGCAGTTTGCCTTCACCTAAGCTTAGATCAGCTACCTCATATGCCATCTTCCTAGAGAAGATCTCTGCTCTTATTTAGATAAGTCAAAAGGTTGACTTCTGATGTATATGTACTATCTCTCTCTCTGCTGAACTATTGAAGAACATATAAGAAGAATTGATCAAGGGTTTCCCCACATTGGGGTTTGTCCCTAGCTGGCACCACATCTTATGTCCTCTTGTCTTGGCTTGTCTTCTGCGATTTATGTTTATGTTCTATCTGCAATTTACTATTATGCTAATGTGGTTGCTAATCTGGAAAAGATATTGAGCTAATTGGAAAAATTGAAATAAATAGTTGTAAGCATAGAAGATACCAAAACTTAACATGGTATCGGAGCTGAGGCAAAGACAAAGCCTAAGAAAGAGTGAAAGAGCAATCACTAAAGACAGTTGGAAAGGATCAATGGGTTCTGCATCCCTCTTCAAATTCACCAAGGGTGAAGTCGAAGCAAAAGAGATTATCAAAGTGGCGTAGGCTGCAGCAGAAACATCTGGTGGCCTACTTATAGGTCACTTCAATGAGAAGTCTGGATCTAAGGATGGAAGGAAAGGCAGATGCTTTGCTTGCATCAAGTCTAGCCATTATGCAAAGGAGTGTCTGAATAGAAGGGACACATCACTTGATCATGATAACAATCATTCTAGGGGCATCTTCAATGATCGAAGGAATGACAGGTTCAATTGCGAAGGAAAAAGGAATGCAAGTCATCAAGGAAATCGCTGACTCTTCAAAGAAAGCAAGGAACTCAAGGAATGAAGAATCAAATGTTGTTTCTGATAAAGCTAAAGAAGTATTATCTTATATTGGCCCTCTCCACTACTTCTCCTCCAAACTCTTTGTGGATCTGGCTTATTGATTGAAGTGCTTCAAGGCACTTCATCAAATAGAAGTAAGCTCTCTCTAATTTGGTAGAGATGGAAACAATCGTGGAGATTATACTTGGAGTCAATGCCACCTATTCCGGAAAGGGTGTAGGGAATGCTACCCTTCAATTGAATAAAGGTAGCATGATTCATTAACAAGAAGTTCTTTATGTACCTGATCTCAAGCAAAACCAAGATCCATTTCGGCAATGGAAGACAAAGGTGGCATTCATCAATGGAAAGGTACGTGTGTGGATAAGGAATTTTTCAAGATGCTTTTGAGTTCATAGTTGGCAATTTGTATCAAGTTGCAAGAAGTCATTGGGGACCATGTCAATTGACACATCTCTTCTATAGCACCGAAGGTCTTATTATGGGGCCCTACCCGATGGTGACAGGGATGCTTGAATTCAAAAAGAGCATGAAGGTACATGTCCGAGATGTACCGAAGGAAAATCTTACAAGGGGACCATTCCCCTCATCTAGCAAGTCCACAGGTTTGGAACAACCCAAGGGATTTGAGATTCATAATAAGGAATCTCATGTATGCAGGTTGAAGAAAGCTCTCTATGTTTTAGAGCTAACACCCCGGGCTTGATATGAGAGGATTGATAGTTGTCTAATGACGTTGAGATTCACTAGGAGTGAAGCCGATCCAAACCATTGCTTGAAGGTTGTGGATGATAGACCTCTCATACTGGCACCTTATGAGGATGACCTCTTTCTGACAGGTGCAGATCCTCTCATTTGCAAAAGTAAGAGGGAGTTGGATTCCAGATTTGGAATGGTAAACTGCAGTCTACCTAGATGGAGCTTAACTTTCAGAAGATATGTGGTAGTGATGTCGGACCTAATTTGGGAAATGCCTCTGAGTTTCATAAACTCATTCTAGCATTTATGTTCTTGGTTAACTCCCGTCCGAATATATGTTTTACAGATAGCATGTTGAGCTCATATATGGTTGAGCATCACTAGATTGGTGCCAAGAATCTTCTGAGATATCTTCGAGGCACAATCTCTCATGGATTGAGATACACTGCTAGAAATGTGAGGTTGCCTGATTATTCGAATACTAACTGGGCACGCAGTGTGGAGGATCACAAGAGCACTTCTAGGTGTTGGTTCTCTTTGGGTTCTGCTACGATATCTTGAATGAGCAGGAAGCAAAAATCGGTTGCCCTGAGCACCGCTGAGACCGAATGCATAGCTACGAGTATGACCTCGTGTGAAGTTGCCTGGTTGAGGAAGCTCTTCAATAAGCTATTTAGACACATGTTGGATACCACCGTGATCTTATGTGACAACCAGAGGGGGATTCGATTGTTAAGGAATCCCTATTCTATGATCGCTCCAAGCATATAGACATCAGGTACCACTTTATCTGGGATATGGTACATCGATGAGCAAGAAGGCTCCATTGCATTGGGACTGATGTGCCAGTCGTCGACATTCTGTCGAAGCCCCTGGGAAAGGTCAAATTTGTGACTTTCTGAGAACGACTAGGAGTCGTGGAGGGACTCTCTCCTGAGGGTCCTATATGATATGGACATTGAGTTCTGGGAGCTCCGGGGTGCTTGGGGGTACATCTTGGAGCAATGAGCAACCATAAGGTGAATGGTTCAGCCTTCCCCTAGTGGTCTGCTATGTAGGCAGGATTAGTGGTTCATCCTTCTCCTACCGAGACACAGTCATAGGGTGAGTGTTCAGCCTTCTCCTAGTGATTTGTTGTGTACAGGGTGAGTGGTTCAGCCTTCCCCTGGGATACCCCTGGCGACATGTAGGCAAAATGAGTGGTTCATCCTTCTCCTGTTGAGACATCCTACCCATGCAGTCTGGGACTCATGGGAAGTACCTCTCATCTAGCTTATGAGTAGGGAAATGAGGATAGGGACCATAGTAGTACTGATGGACGCATCGTGTAACTACCGTACTCCCTATGCTAGGATGATATTGATCTGGGATCAATGAAACTGACTTCAGGTTAGTATGAGTGGTTTGAGACACTCTCTTTTGGAACTGACTTCAGGTCAGTAAGAGAGATATAGCTCACTTTCTTTTGGAATCAACTTCGGGTCAGTAAGAGTGATATAACTCACTCTCTTTTGGAACTGATTTCATATCAATAAGAGTGGTACGAGACACTCTCTTCAAATGGAACTGACTTCGGTCAGTAGAGAATGGTATGAGACATTCTCGATCAATTCTTCTTCTTCATGGTTTAGTATAACAAAGCAGTGCAGGGCACTGATGGCAGAGATAGTACAGTCTGGAAGATGGATCAGCAAATGGAGTTCTCCCTAGTTGAGAGGGAGTGTTAAAATTGGCAACTAGGGCCAAACTCCATGTGGGTCATCTTATTTATGGCAGCTGATATTTTTCTTGGATTCCTCTCGTCGAGAGGTGTAGGATTGATCTAAAGATCATCCGATTCCGACAAGTATTCATGGAGAAATTAATTTATTTGCGTTATGGGACAATTCGTCAAGATTGGCCAGCAACCAAATTGCCCCCACTTGTGCTCAACGTTTTAGTAGAAATAGAGGTGCCTTGAAGGTCATTTGTACACACACTTCTTGTGATCTCTTCCTCTCCACTTGTCTTGGGTTTTGGTGGGAGGAGAAATCCTAAGAAGACAATGCTGCCCTAATGGAGATGATGCCCTAAAACACAGTGATGGGGATGATGCCCTAAACACAAGTCTAGAAGAGACCTACAACACTGATCTATGAGGCCCTAAATCAACTGACACAATGTGCCTAGTCGCAGACTTATGACAAGATCTATGGTGCATAAAGAGCTTTGTTTTGACCGCAAAAGAGAGGAGCCCAACAAAGGTGAAGGAAGGCATAGTTTATGCCTCCTTCTAGACTATTTGGGAGCCAAGTTACTACAGGCAAGAGGCCGAGGTCAAGATGGGAAATTCTGGGCAGAAATAAAAGAAACCTCACAAGTGAAAAGGTCGAGTTTCCTTGGGTAATTACAAGTAGGAAGGGAGGCTTGTTTTGGAGGCTGAGATGTATTAGGCCCTCCAAAACAAGGCCGCATATTCCTGTAGCAGCAGTGAAGGAAAGGGAGCCTTGTTGAGGGTTTCTGAAGTGTTTTTGTAGGCAGAATGATGCCCTAGACAGGGCCGAGCAAGTGTAGTAGGCAGCCGCATTGAATAAGGACAAACCTAGGCGGTTTGTGGAGCAACTTGTGCATGGAATGATGGGTATTCTCTTTGGTTGATGAGCTACAGATTTAAGAGGACTATTGTAGTTGGAAGAAGGGTTGAACGGGACTGTTTGGATGCCCTAACCCATGATCTAATGCTATAACAGTATGCACAAGTTCCAAGTATGTATTTGATATGTTGTTGCCTATGTGTGAGGGTTGGTAGGACTATCTTGATGGCCTAACCAGTCCATGATGAAGGCTGCCCAATCTGCTGCAGCAAACAGAGAATCCCCTAACCAGTGAACTAATGCAGAACATGACAAGATGTGACAGCGTTGCTATAAGGTGCAACATGATGTTGAATGTTGTTGCATAATGATGGGCATCGTGATGAAGTGTAGTGTAGCATGTTGTGTGCAGCAATTGGTAACAAAGTGCAGCACAGTGATAATAAATGCTACAATAAGATGCAGCATGATGGGCGCAGTGAGGTACAACATGATGCAGCATAGGTAGGTGCAACAAGAAGATAAGGTACAACATGAAGATTGGGTGCAACATAGTAAGATGCAGCATGGTGATGGAGTCACCTTGGATCAGTGGAAGCAGTTTGCCTTCACCTAAGCTTAGATCAGCTACCTCATATGCCATCTTCCTAGAGAAGATCTCTGCTCTTATTTAGATAAGTCAGAAGGTTGACTTTTGATGTATATGTACTATCTCTCTCTCCGTTGAACTACTGAAGAACATATAAAAAGAATTGATCAAGGGTTTCCCCACCTTGGGGTTCGTCCCTGGCAGGCGCCACATCTTGCGTCCTCTTGTCTTGGCTTGTCGTCTTCTGCGATTTATGTTTATGTTCTATCTGCAATTTACTATTATGCCGATGTGATTGCTAATCTGGAAAAGATATTGAGCTAATTGGAAAAATTAAAATAAATTGCTCTAAACATAGAACATACCAAAACTTAACAATATGACATCCTCACGGATTGATAATGCCTGTGAGCCATTTGTAAGGGTCGGGAAGATGACATAAGCCCTCCCTTTGTCTCTTGCAATGAGACACATCCTCATTTGAACCCTAGAACCCTTTCCAAGCATTTGGTACAAGTGTGAAGTTGATCGGGCATGGTGATCTAAGTGCATCATCCTCATCCAAAAGGTGGAATATGAGAAATCACTGAATGGTGTTGGGGATCCATGAAGTACTCTCTGTTATGGTGGAGACCCATGGCTCTCAACGTTCACCCTACAAGTGCCAATGTGAACCTCTAGAGGGCTTGGACCACGTATAGGGAGACCAAACCCCAAATGGAGACCCACCTACAATCCTGCATAAGATCCAATGCGTCCCCTTGCCCTCCAATACACAAACCATTAAAATAATCAAGTAAAAGAGCTTACAAATCATGGAATTCATAGGGCACTTCATGGTGGCATGCCCTTCCATAGTGGGCTTTGGCATGTACAAGTGTCTCCAAGCTCAATAAAAGAGTGAACCAAGGACCCTATTAGGTGGTTTCAACTTTTAAGGGGGTGACATGTCCATGGTACATCTATCAGGTGTTATGTGGCATGTGATATAGTGATGGAACGGAATGGGGATAAGGGGAATACTCCATGATACATGTCACGGTACAAGGGTAGCTATGATGAGGGAAGCCCAGACTTGGGTATATAAATGTAGGATGGAGAAAATCACAGTAAATGAGTTACCCCGGCCTTTGTTTTTCCACCCTTCTTCATATGTTTTTTGCCTTTGATTCATTTTTCTTCATAATTACTCGGGGCTCCAAGGGATGAGAGCATGATGTGTAGGAAATGGTAGTGGATACCCCCCCTTTTAAGGTGGGGTAGTTCATCGCCCACCAGGGGTTGGGGCAATCCTGGGTTCCTTGATGTGAAGGGGGGTCATCTAGGGCCCATAGGAACTAGGGTGATGGCCATGAATCAGGGGTAGAACTCATGTTTGTTTTTTGCCCACATGCTAAATTTAAATGTCCCGACCATCTTTTGCATTTTGTGGTACATTTCCTGTTGAGAGTGGCCCAATTATGCTTTTTCTTTTCTTTTTAGCTACATCAACCTCTGAGGCATCGTTCTAGGCCCGACCTAAAGTGTGGACAAGAGGAGTGGGAGGCTAAACCCTTTGTGGACCCAATAAACAAATGTGGACCCGGTTGGGAAAAGTGATAAATGGGGTTAAAATGAACAGAGGGGAGTGGTGTATATGGTGTCGGGAAGCAGGACCACGCAACCAAAATCAAGATTTTCCATGTAGTGCCAGCCCTAAAGCTAATAGCCAGTAAAGGAGATCCCACGGAACTAGTATACAAGGCTAATAACCAAATTGGGCAAAGGATACAAGAGTATAGACCTAGCCTACTCTGTTCATTGAATCACCCCACCAATCCATGCCCAAAAGTGTCCATCATAAGCAAGCAAAATTACTCAACTATACCAGTGAAAAGCCACACCTTCGGGGTCGGGAGGCCCACCTTCAAACATACGATCATAACAGATGGGTGAGGGACCGCATGGTTGGCTCAGGTGGCAGAGATAATGGCACCTTGAGCTATCCGGTGGCTGCAAGGGGCTTTTGGCTACCGACTAAGGACCATATAGGAGAAAGTTTGCTTCTATGCATACTACCCACAGGTGGTGGGTAACATGGCCCTTGCATCGAAAGGGAAAGCAAAAGGTCCCAGTGAGGGACAAGGCTCGCAGGGAGAGAAGAAAAAGGAGGAGGATTTGTCCAAGATCAAGTGCTTCAGGTGTGGTGAATTTGGCCACCATAGTACTCAGTGTCCTCAGAGGAAGAAGGACAAGAAGGAGAAGCAGGATCAAGCGACAACTCCAGCAGAGATTGATAATCATTCCTCTAGGCTAGAGGAAGATTTCGCAATGTATGTAGCGATACCTCCAGGAGAGCAGTGGGGCGATATGGAGTTTTAGTCCCATAGTTGCACAAAGATTTGGGCAAGGTCCATCGAGGTGAGCATTGGATGGTGTTTCCTCATGGATCATTACCCTTGCTATAGGGGCCCACAATATTCAGTAGCAAGAGGATCAGTCAATTGGTGCAGTCAGTTCCAAAGTGACAGTTGCAAACTAGTTGCAATCAGATGCTGAGGAGCGCAAAGCAGTATTGATAGCACTGCAGAATCAACAGCAAAGCAAACTCCCCAATCGACAGTGTAGAGGCTAGTAGAGTCAGAGACTCAAGAAACAGTTGCAGCACAGAGACAGTTGATTCAGTATTTTGGATGATTCTCAGTTGCAGTAGCAGCAGCAACAGTGAGAGTGTTAGTTGGGTTGCAGTGCAAATGCAGAGATGGCAGCAGTACAGTTTGTACAATGCAATGTTAGCAACAGCATAAATGCAGCATGGTTCAACTACAGTGAGTGGCAAATGAATCAGAGTTAGTGCAGTGGTTGGTGGAAAGTGGTAGACAGCTACAATTGTTAAACATCAAGAGCGTGTATGGAGGATGTTATGGAGACAGTTGGAGAACACCTTCCTCGCTAAGAGAGTGTTAGTTTTTGAAGCATCAGATGGTGTTCTAGTCTCAAACTTTGTGGAGAGGCTAAAACACAGAAAATCTCCAAAACCCATAAATCGTTTCTAGAAATTCCACCTAAAGATAGCTCAATTAAATTAATTGATCATCATTTAAATGTTTCCTAAGTCTAACTTAGGAAAACTGGTTGATGGCGTTTCTCTCGAAAAAAACTGATTTTGTTTGGGGCGGCCATGGATGAACAGGGGTTTTTTGAACTGGTTTCCCGCGCGGTGGTTCTTGGCGGCCATGGATGAGTTTCGGGAGCTAGTTGCTGTGGGTCCGAAGCCTCTGGAGTCTGTAGTTGATTGCTATCTTTTCGTCATGAATGGAGACCAGTCTATGTGAAGCGCGGGAATGGCATCATGAAAGTGAGTCGATGGAAATAGAACCTGCGTTTGAAGATCTCCTTGCGTGTTGGGGACATGATGTGTCCGAGGAAAACCTACTATATTATTTTCCGAAGAAGGCAATGAAGTCAGAAATCTTGGATAAGGCAGTGGAAGCAGGAGTGGGGAAAAAAGACGCCCTAGAACGGATATCTGGAAAAAATCTGATGCTGAAAGGAATGTTTCCCAGCTTAACAAGGTCCATGGCCATAGAAGAGGCTGGAGGGGAGTCGAACGGATCCGAAGAAGAGGGACAAAAACAAAGCCAAGTCTCAGTTTCAGCTATTGGAGTAACTAGGATGGCCGTGGAGTTAAATGAAGGCAACATTCTTCCTTCTGAAAGGCGTTCTGAGCTGTATGAGGCAGCAGAGGGAGAAGCCAAGACGGAGGTAGTGGGTGGAAAGAGGAAGAAGTCCAAACTCTTCAGGAAAAAGGAGGAGAGGCCTAGCTGTGCCTTTGGAGTGGATATCCATATAGACCAGGCGCTGGAAGCCTCGGAAACTCTCTTAGTTGGCAGAGTCCGTGGAAGAAAGTTCTCAGTTGCCTTCATCAAGGAATGGGTTCAAGCTGTATGGAAAGATGCTCTGGGTCAGCCAAAAGAGATCAAGATTCTTGACAGAGGCTGGTTCTATATTCGGTTTGGACAAAAGGAACATGTCCAATGGGTGTTGGAAAAGCACTAGAGTCTAGGGATGAGGCCTATCTTATTCAGGAAATGGTCGCCCTTTTTTGATGCCCAGAAAGAAAAAACAGAGTTTCAAGTCTGGGTCAAAGTACTGGGTCTTCCTATTCAATTATGGACTGACTCGGCTTTCTCTTCAATCGGAAATACTCTGGGTAAGTTTCTCGACTCAGACAAAACTTATTTACACACTCATGATTGGAGCGCTGCCCACCTTCTGGTAAGTTTAAATCTCAGAGAAGTTTTGGCGGATGTTATGCTCCTGAAGTACCGTGGTCTAGAGTTTATCCAGACCCTGGACAATGAAAACATCCCTTTTAGATGTCATCACTGTCATGTTTATGGACATCTGGCCTGGGAGTGCCCTATTGGACATCGTCGTCGTTGAAGGTAGAGGAAGAATGTGAATAATCTGGAGGAAAAGAAAAGTAAGAAGGTAATCCCTCAGAAGGAAGAGGCTCAGATCATGGAGGTCGAAGCTCTGGCAAGCGTTCAGGAGCTGGGTCCGGAGCATGTGGGGGAAATTGGAAATGAATAGTCTAGGGTGGCAGTATCTATTTCATCTCCGCCTTCTTCTTTTGCTATACCAGTAGTCCATGGAATCGATGGATTGATCCAGGCTTGTTCACTCCTTCCCCAATCCTCTTCCTCTCGCTCTTCAAATGCTTTGCCTAGTTCTTGCTGTGAACTAGGGGTCTAGCTAGTCTACCCAAAAAACTAGCTCTGAAGGATTTGGTCAGGCACAACAAACCTGATATTATTCTTCTCCAAGAAACTCTTGGGAAGGGGGAAGAAATTTCAGGCTGTCCTTATAAGCTTCTGTCGGGTTGGAGTTTTCATGCAATTGATGCGAATGGACACTCGGGAGGTGTGGTTTTGGGTTTTAACGTGAAGGTGGTGCGTGAGATCTCCTCCTGGGGATCAGAAAACGTCTTGGCAGTGGAACTTTTCTCCAACGAACTATGCATTCCCCTTCTTTTCCTCAATATTTATGGTCCTGTCTTGGAGCGGGAGAAGTTCTGGAACTCCTTCTTCGCAAAGTCTTTCTTGCCGCACCCGAATCTTATTATTGGCAGAGACCTCAATTTTTCTCTGGGATTGTCTGAATCTTGGGGGGTCAATGCCAGAGCAGATCCCCTTTCTAAGTTCTTCCAACAGATATTAGTCTCTTCTCCCCTAGTGGATGTTGCCCCTTTAAAGCTGCGACCCACATGGAGGAATCGCAGAATAGGAGATGATTGGATCGGGAAGAAACTAGATCGATTCTTGATAAGTGATTCACTGGCTGAGAATTTACAGGTGTTCAGACATTGGGTTGGGGATGGTGGTCTCTCAGATCACTTACCTGTCTTCCTGGAAGTGAAGGGAGATCTTACTAAACCTGGTACTCCCTTTAAATTTAATTCTTCTTGGCTTTTGGCTGCCTCATACACTAGTCTCTTCCATAACACTTGGAAGAAAGATGTTTCCAATGAAGGTGAGAATCGCAATCAGGTTTTTATGGACAATTTAGTAAGGATGAAGGCCGCCTCAAAACATTGGGCTCTTCAAAAGAAGCTGAAGGAAGAAGAATCCAAGAACTTTGTTAACTCTGAACTCGCCCTTCTTGAAGATCCAGATGGAAATGGCTATGGTACAGTAGAGTCTCGGAATAGAATTCATGAGTTGGAGATGGAAAGAAGGAGAATTCTTCAGCTCAGGGAGGAAAGCTGGCGTTTAAAAAGTAGAGAGATCTGGTTGCAGGTAGGGGATGAAAATTCCAAGTTTTTCCAGAATTATGCCAAAGGGAGAAAAAACTCCAATACAATATGGGAAATGAAGAAAGACGACGGTGAAATAGCTCGTTCTTTTGAAGATTTGGCCTCAAAGGGGGTTAATTATTTCAAGAATCTTTTTAAAGCTCCAGATGAAGTTTCTATTGCAGAAGTTATTAGGGTTGCCTAGATTTTTCCGAGATTCATAGAGGAGGAAGATAATGATTCCCTCATGGCACCTATTTCCAAAGAGGAGGTTGAAAGCGTCCTTAAATCGATGCAAAGGGACAAAAGCCCTGGTCCGGATGGCTGGACTGCCGAATTCTTCCAGCATTTCTTTGAATTAATTGGAGACGAGTTAGTGGTTGTCATGGAAGATTCAAGGCGTTCAGGTTCTATCTATCAACCCTTCAATGCCACTTTTCTAGCACTCATTCCTAAATCAGATCTTCCAGTTTCTTTTGGCGATTTCAGGCCTATTTCTTTGTGTACTTGTGTGTACAAAATTATCGCTAAAATTATTGTTGTCAGGCTAAAACCCTTCCTTTCTAGAAACATTTCCCCGGAGCAATTTGGCTTTCTTGAAGGCAGACAAATTCATGAAGCTGTTGGAGTAGCTCAAGAAACGCTTCATAGTCTTAAAGTTGGGAAGAAAAAAGGAGTCATTGTGAAAATCGATTTATCTAAGGCTTATGACAGAATCAGCTGGTTGTACCTTAGACTTTTGTTAACTCATCTGGGGTTCAAATATGAATTTGTAAGATGGATTATGAGCTGTGTTTCGTCTTCATCCATAGTTGTCCTGATTAACGGTGCAGCCTCCAGTTTTTTTAGCCCTGAATGTGGCCTGCGCCAAGGCTGCCCGCTCTTCCCCCCTTTTGTTTTTGCTGGCAGCAGACGGTATCAATCTCTTGACACATGAAGCAAAAAGACAGGGGACTCTCAAAGGAATCGAAGTTGCTCCAAATTTCTGGGTCACTCACCTCCTCTTCGTGGATGATATAATCCTCTTCAGCAATGGTAGCCTTGAGGACTGTAGGACGCTCAAGAGGATCTTGGACCTTTTTTTGAAGTCTACTGGTCTGTGCATAAATGAGAGAAAATCTACACTTACTTGTTCAGGTCTGTCTAGAGAGCTGGTGCGCCGAGTGGAATTCGTCCTGAACTTTGAAGTCAAATCACTGGAGGATTCCTTTAAATATCTGGGGTTCTTTCTAAAGCCCAACAATTACAGGATAAAAGATTGGCACTGGATCCTTGCAAAACTGGAATCCAAACTGAAACATTGGAGTTACAAGTGGCTCTCCAGGGCTGGCAGGCTTGTTTTAATTAAATATGTTCTGATGGCAATCCCAGTCTACTGGGCTAGCCCGACATGGGTTCCCAAAGGAATTTTAAACTCAATAGAGAAATTATGCAACAGATTTATGTGGGCAGGGTCCAAGTCTGGGAGAGTCATCCCGTGGATCGCGTGGGACAAAATAGCTCGTCCTAAAGAGTGGGACGGCTGGGGTATGAAAAAACTCGTTTGTTTTTCCCAATCTCTTGTAGCAAAGTTAGCTTGGAGGCTCATTTCCACTAAGAATCTGTGGACCTATGTGTCTAAAAGGAAATATATTGATCCTCTATCAACGCTAGATTGGATTAGACTGCCGCAAAAGTCCTCCAAAAATTCCTCGGTGGTCTGGAAAGCAGTGGTTGCATCTGTTATCATAGAGAAGGGATTGGCCTGGAGTGTGGGAGATGGAACTCAGATCAGATTGGGTAGAGATCCCTGGATAAGCTGTTCAAAGAGATTCTCTCTATCTCAGGGCTTGGTTTCGGCTTTAAAAGATAGGGGTTTATACACTTTAAATCAGGTGGCTGATCCTCGGGCTTCCACCATCTGGAGTCAAGGGTGGTTTCAGGGAAGAGATTTAAATTTGAACGATGATAGGTTGGAGGAATGGGACTCATATACAAGGGACCTCCTCAATTCCTCAATCAAGCTTTCTGATTCCCCGGATGAGCTTAAATGGGTTTTTGCTCAGAACGGTTTTTATTCTCCAAAGTCAGGATACAAATGGATGATGTCTCAAAATGGTTGGGCGAATCCGGATTGGTGGGCTAAATCGTTATGGAAGTTAAAAGGGCCAGCTAAATCAAAATTGTTCTTCTGGTGTGTCCTACTCCAGAAAGTTCCTACCTGGGATTTTCTTCAAAAAAGAGGTAGGATTGGTCCTGGCAGGTGCCCCCTATGTAAAGACAGCGTTGAATCAGTTCAACATATGTTCCTCCTTTGCCCATTTAATTCCAGCCTATGGGCAGAAATGTTGAGATTGATAAATGTTCCTTTTAGGTGGGAAGGGCAAGGGCTCTTAGATGCCTGGCAGAGGTGGTGGAAAGAATCTTCAAATGTAAGAGAGAACCATTCTGTTACTCATCACCTGGGGGACTTGGCTTGCTAGAAATCAAGTTATTTTCAAGGATTATGTTTTCCCTATTGGAAGAATCGCCGCAGAAGGAGCTGCCATTTATGAAAGTATCCTTGTTCCTCAAGCTCTTTCTACTTCCAGAGCTGTTTGCCAAGAATCCATCAGATATTCTATGTCGTGGGCTTACTTTGACGGGGCCTCGGATATTAATGGCCGTTGCGGGGCAGGCTTGATCATCCACTTTTCAAAGGAGAAGGCTGTTAAAGCTTCAATAGGTTTGGGACAGGGCTCCCATAATTTTGCAGAATTGAAAGCCTTACATCTCCTTCTCTGCTAGCTTATTCTTAGAAATGTGAGAGAAGCTCAGATTTTTGGGGACTCAATGAATGTTGTGAAGTGGTTTAATGGGGCTCAGCGCTGCAACAATATTTCTCTGATTCCCCTGTTTAAAGAAGTTTCTCGACTCAGGAACCGTTTCATGGAGATCTCCCTCCGGGAAAGGAACTTCGACGCGGACCGCCTTTCCAAAGCAGGTGTTGAGCTGGAGATGGGGTCGTGGTCTGTCTCGAAGGAGGATAATGGGGTGGTTCGAGCTGTCGAACAGCCCATCTTTGTTTAAAATTCTTTTTCATCAATTCTTCGATCTTGTATATAATTTGTCTGGATCTGTTATGTTTTTTGCTCCTTACCTTTCTGTAGATTTTCTTCCGGTTTCTTGGGCTATTATCGTGGAGGCCCGGCAAGCTGGGCTCTCTTCTATACTTTTCTGCAGTGCGAGAATCCTTCAAGTGTTTACCGTGGATTCTCGAGGTCAATGTATTTAGTCTGATCTCTTTGCGTATTGTTCCTGCGTGAATATGTTCCCGGGAAGCACGTGTTTTTCTGGAGGAGTAGTCCTTCATGTATTGGCTTACTAAGAGTTTTACACAGCGAGCTGGTTTTGGCAACCGGCTGAGACTTTCCCCATTGTCTGGTGGATTTAAGTCTCTTTGTTATGTTTGCATATTATATGCAACCCTTTTTTTAATAGAAGGTAGGTTTTTTTCTGTGGAAAAAAAGGAAAACTGGTTGATTAACAGTGATTAATTGAGAAAGGTGAGAATTCTCTAGAAACTCACACAGATCGACTTGGAGATTATCTCAACCATCGATTAAGTTTTAATCTTGGTCGTTGGAGTCCCAACTAGAGATTATAAGAGGATGTTATGGAGACAGTTGGAGAACACCTTCCTCGCTAAGAGGGAGTATTAGTTTTTGTAGTATCGGATGGTGTTCTAGTCTCAAACTTTGTGGAGAGGCTAAAACACAAAAAATCTCCAAAACCCAGAAATTGTTTCTGGAAATTCCACCTAGAGATAGCTCAATTAAATTAATTGATCATCATTTAAATTTTTCCTAAGTCTAACTTAAGAAACTGGTTAATTAACAGTAATTAATTGAGAAAAGTGAGAATTCTCTAGAAACTCACACAGATTGACTTGGGGATTATCTCAACCATCGATTAAGTTTTAATCTTGGTTGTTGAGATCCCAACTGGAGATTATAAGAGGAGGTCGATGGGTAGATGGAGAACACACTAGTTGCAAATACTCAGTGATCTGGACAGTTCGATTTTCTAGTGCAGGTGATTTAGCAGGAGAAATCGGGTCAGCGATCGAGTAGCAAGTGGCAGAGGGTCAGTATGGCAGTATTCCAGAGGAGTTTCTTGTTCTAGAAGAGTCAAGAGAGAAGGATGATTTTTTTCTCAAGGACGCTACGCAGGGGTTGCACAATGCCTCAAGAAGGCAGTTCGATTTAGCTGTGGGGAAGATCTATCAACATCCAAAGGCCAGGAAAGTCTTATAGAGTGTTGGAGAGTCACTTCCAATAGTAGAGACAAGGGAAGATCTATTCAACATCCAAAGGCCAGGAAAGTGTTATAGAGTATCGGAGAGTCTCGGAGAGTCACTTCCAATAGTAGAGACAGGCAGGACGGCTTGTTGTGAGAGGGCTTGTCAGCCACACGTGTGGAGGCTTGCGCAGGAGCAGCGCAAAAGGGTCTGCGCAATGGTTGGATGGCTAGCCTTTCAAAGGGAGCTAGTAGCGGGGATTGCTTGGAGAAGAGGTTAATTTCCCTTAGTAAATTTTGTCAGTATTTCTCTTGGATAGAAACGTCAGTTTCGCGTCATTTTTATTGTACTCAGAATTTTTACTGCTGCATAATAATAAAACCCTCAACTGCTGCACCGATTTTCTCACATTGGGTTTTTCCGGGGATAATTGTCCAAAAGTAATTGTCATATTTTATGTGTGTGCTGCCATTTCTTAGTTTCCAACATTTTTATTTCCGCAGCGTTTATTTTATTTGGTGAAGAAACTGCAATGTGATTAATTCAATATTAATCAGAAAATTAATAAACTGTTAATCAGTTAAGAGAATTAATTCCAGTTGCTGCATTTCAAGGAATTTTCACACAAAGCCTATCATGTAATGTCAGCTGAGAGGGAGTTGGCTCTTTTTCCCCTCATTGGGCTTCTATGTCACTAAAGTCTTCCAGTCGTGTCTAGCATCTATCACAGGCATTACAATCAGAGGCTACGAACAGCCAGTAGACTTGCTTTCTATCAATAGGAAAGCTTAAATATCATTTAAAGTGATAATGAATTCATGGATGAATTTTCCATGAAAAGGAGCCAATTCCTAGACTAGAATGCCAGATTCGAAGTTGTATATACCAATACAAGCATTGTAACAAATGATACTAAATTATATAGATTACAGATATTCAATGATAACAATAAGCCTAGAAGGTATATACTACAAAATGATCTTGCAGAACATACCAAATCAGAAACATACTGAAAGCTCCGTGTTTGTTTACCGTCACCATAAACTGTCAAAGGTTCTTTGCGCAGTGCCTGTGAAGCAAAGCAAAACGGTTATCAGGGATAAAGACTTTCTCATTTTGCCAACTTAAAATTTAAAAATCACTGGGTCTACTGTTGTGGTACTAGTAACAACATCTGTATGGAATGAAATTAGGAATTTATATCACATATAATCCCCAATAGACAAACCTGAGCAACAAAGTTGCTAACAACACGGCCATCATCGATGCACATTCTGGGTCCATATGTGTTGAATATACGTGCAATGCGGACCTGCAAAATTTGTCTTGAACTTAAATTCATATCAAGAACTTTGGAAAACAATTTTTTTTTCCAAAGTACAATTACACCATTTTTCCATCTCTTACCCAAACAGAATCTAACCAGCTAATTTTTTGAATGTCCGAAAAAGGGACATAATACAGAAACCTCATTAAAGTGGCTAAGAAGAACAGAATCTTAAGTGTGAGGTTGGAAAGGGTTACATTAATTACTGAGGGATACAAAAACACATATGCTCTCTTAGTTTCCTATATAAGCCAAACACCACCAGTGTTTGCATTCATTTAGAAAAACAAATTATGATATATACGTTGAAGGCCAAGATTCTTAAAGAAAATTCATAAAATTGCTTTGATTGTCAAGATCACAGAGAATGCGTAAGCCCAATACAGTTCCTCCTATTGGAATAGACCTTCCACTCCTCTACTCAAAGACGACATTAATATAACACGGTTCGATTGAGGTACAGTTATCTTTCACGAAAACACCCAGAAGAACATGATAGGAGAGTCGTATGAAAAGGAGAGAAGGATCCAGAGCACCAGATTTTAATGGAAATTAATCTGGTTTTAACCGACCCTTAACAGCGGGGCAAGAATGGAAATTGAGATAGCAGATGGCAAATTATTAACTTCCCACTTGACCACAAACCTATTTCCAAAGGGAACTTCCCCTTTATATATGAATTGTGTCAAGCTGCACCATTTAGAAAACCAAATCTGCCCAGCTTCATTTAGAAATTAAAGGAAGATAGTTTTGAAACATTTCAAAATTAATGAAAGATAGTTTCGAGTCTCTGACATGTGGATGACTAGTAAAAAATAATTTTCTAGGGGAATCCAACTAGCCGTTAGCTAGCCTTCATCTAGCCATTAGAAAAAGAATCTAAAAGGCTAGCTTCCCCTCTAGCAAAGGTTGTTGTTGTCTTGTGAGATTAATGCCATTAATAAAAGAACTTCATTGGCAAACCTGTGTAATATTTTTGTATTCTGTGAGTTGATTCTTGTTACCCACCAAAAGTGGGTGACCCCTGGGAGAAACTTTTCTCATATTCATCTCTTCCAGTCGGCAGCCAACAGCCCCTAAGAGCCACTTTCTAGCAAATGCAACGTGCCATTCATATCTCCACCATCTACATCAGTCATATGTTTCCTTGCCCATTTGTCAAGAGCACATGTTAGAAGGTGGACTTATGATCAAAAGGCACTTTATGCATTACGCAATCAGGTGTTTATGCTTGTTTGTATTTGGGCATTTTGGTATGGATTATGGGGTGACTTGGAAGAAAGAAGGGTCTTGGCCATAGTCGTGTTCCCTCAGCTTAAATGGGGGGTTAACAACTCATTAGGGCATCAACCATTTAGTATATACTACACGAATAACATCGACCATCTAGTGCTTACAAACTTACCAGATTTTAAACAAATCATAGGAAGTAGACAATGATATAGGTCGTAGGTGTTCCAACTCCTCTTTACAAAAGAAGCATTCACAACCTACGAAAGTACCCACCAAACGTAGCCATTGTTGGGTAGAGCCTTAGTGAATAGTCAACATCTTTAACTTAAAGCTACAGTCATATCATTCATTATTTCACTATGTACCAATCTTAATAGCTCCTCCCCAACACTAACAAAAGCCATTTCCTAGGCCCTTCAACACCATTTAATTACCTAGTTGCACGAGATACTACCAGAAGATCTTACTCCTACTAATCTAGTCTCTGTGTAGAGAGATGAAAAGAATTTGCCAGACTTTTTGCCTCATATGATAACTTATAAGGGAAGCATATTTTATCTACTTCAAGATTCCCAATGTCAATGATTAATCTAAACACGATGTGGATATAATAGTCTAGGAAATTATATTTTCTTTACAAGCATGCAATCTCATCAATGTAGAAATTTCCAGTGTACAGCAATTAATGCAAATCTGAAATTTCCCCCAATTTGCTTCAGGTTTCCAGATCTCGTCACTATGAACTTTCAGCATTAAGGCTGACCCGAACATTCAAATGCAGCAACAAATACTTCACTTTACTTCAACCCAAATCACTTGGCAGTCCAAGAGAATAGATACCATACAAGTGGACTTCAATGCCAACAAAGTACAACACTTAGGGCACACTTTTCAAAGCATATAACAGATCTCAAATAACTTTATTAGAGAAAAAAATCTTGTCTTATATCTTCATAGTGTGTGTTAAATCACTTGACAATTTCGGCAGTATGATATGTCAAATCAGCATTGCTACCACTTAGATATTCATAAGATACTAAGTATTGGATTTAAAGGAGGGTGTTTCTTGTCTTTGATGGATGATCTTGTCTTCAATAGACCCTTCTACATATCTTGATGCATAATCTTCCATTGAGAACACTTCAGAGGCATTTTCAACTCCCCGAGGCAATAGTTAAGTGTTGCATATTTGAAGGCATGAAGAAGACATCCTAGCACATAAGCACATAGTTCAAGATTAAGGAGGAAAGTCAAGTTTCAAGGAGCATTCCGACTAGAAGCATCTAGAGCAACCCAATTGACCAAGAGAAAAACATTTTCAAGAGGAACACCCAACATGGAAGTGCCTTTACCTTCAACCTTGAGGGTTTCTATTGTTAATTTGAGAAATTGCTAGAAGAATCCTCTTGGTGCTACGAGTAAGAAAAGAGTCAAGACACACATGAAGTCTCATGAAGTTTCTCATTATATATCTAAGTGCCTAGAAGAGATTAGTACCTTCAACCTTGAGGATTTCTATTGTTAATTTGAGAAATTGCTAGAAGAATCCTCTTGGTGCTACAAGTAAGAAAAGACACATGAAGTCTCATGAAGTTTCTCATTATGTATCTAAAATTAACAAGGGGAGCACCTTAGTTCAGGGAGACTTCTAGATCTTCCTAAGTATATATTATTATTATTTCTTGAAGGGGGATCCATAACCTTCTAAAGAATTCTCTTGAGGAGAAGAGGGAGCCATAACTTTCTAGAGAATTTGCTATTACAAAATTATTGTGGAAAAAGCCTATAAAAGGAACCATTACCCTCACTTGAAAGGTGTGTTTTCATCATAGAAAAATCCATAGGCCATTAGGCTAGAAGTCAAAGATATCTTCGTAGATTTGGAGCTTCAGTGTTGGCATATTCAGGGTTGTCATCTTGCACTGTAAAGCTGTTGTTCTGTAATTGTATTTTTTGCTTCCATTAAGGAAAATAATTCAGCTGTTGTGTCATCTATTAACCAGCAAAGGATGGCCGAAAGGGTGCCCTGTTCATCCTCCTAAAGCATGCTCCAAGGAGGAGATTGGACATATTAATTCCAATACATTATGATTGACAAAAACTGTGTACAATGATGTCGTGAAACATGATTATGTGTATATCTCGTTCTACTATCTCTTTCCTACACCAATGAATGGAATTGACGCAACACATATATACGTCAAACTACATACGGTAACATTCAAAACATCCAATGAGTAAATGGTATTAAAGATAAGCAAAGAAAGAAGAGATTCCCAATACGAAATGTGTAATCCCTCCAAAACTTGAGAGTCATACATGTTATTTCCACTTGCGGCATATTCTTACACTAGAATTTTCTTATCATGGTAACATTTCTTGCCATTTCTTTCTTCGGGAAGTTGCCCAATGCAATGAGCACACTCATCATATATCCCTTGCCTTTTATATATTCTTTTCCATTGCTTCTATTCCGGTACATCTAAATCCCCATTGATCCTTTGCCCCCACCTCACCTAAATCATAATGTTTGCAAACTCTTTCATGCACTTAATAAAATTCACAATTAAGTTAATGTGAGCTTGTCCATCTTCCAAATTCACAATTAAGTTAATGTGAGCTTGTCTTTAATTATGTTATCAATCACTTATCACATGAGGGAATAGTTGCTTTCAAGTATGTTTGTACCTTATGTTTCTACTCTTCATTGAAATTCTTAGGTAACTCTTAGTAGCTTTGTCCCACTAATGGAGTTTGAACTTCTACATATAGAAACTTAGCTCTTTTTCATCCTTTTGGCGAGTAACCTCAACTAACACCATTACAAATGTCGTTTACCTCAAGTTCCAGCAATTATTTGAAGATTCTCCATAACAGCTTTTCTCAATTGTATGTTAGCATCCATTTTCCTCCCCATTTGAACTTGATAGTCTAGGCCCTCTATATTGTAGTCACATTTAACAAAGGCATGCACTCATCTCTGCAACAAGTACTATGAGGGCATGAATGATCTTTTGCACCTGCTCAATTTGTTTTCACTTTTCTACTCACAATGTACTCATCCACCCTTGAGTCTTCACAAACAAAAATAAGCATTGGTGAACCAAGAGTCCAGAAAGGATTCTTACTACATTTCAGTCCCAACGTTTTGCTTCCTTACAATCCTTTTGAAGAATGCTGAAAACATTCTGATCCCCTTGAAGACTTCTGGACTTACAGACTTCCTGCTACAACCCCAGTTATTAGAGCTAGTGTAACAATAGAAATAGCATTATGCATCTTTAATAGGCTAAAAAGGACAGTACGTATTCACAAGAAAGGACATTTATGTAAGAAAATTGGACCTACCTAATGGCAAAAGCATGCTGCTGAAGAATATTAGACAGAACCAACCTTAATACTATGTAATGTGAATTACTAGTGTCAGCATACATGAGAATACTAGGTCAACCAACATGGTTGTGGGAACAGTAATTACGCTCAAAACTATGAATGGATATTTTCTAATTCTCCTGCAAGGAAACTACTTTTGTACAGAAAACCAAGAACTAAGAATAAGGCACATACAAATTATATATCTCACTTAGAACATGGAGATATGGAAAACAAAGTATCTGAGGATACATTTCTTTCAAGCAGGTAATATCCATCCGAAAGATTATTTCCAGGTAGCAGCTAGAAACCCATTCACACTACAGAGATAAAGGAGTCGATACCTCCACATTGGCCCCCCGGTGATAGTCCATCGTCAAAGTCTCAGCTGTACGTTTGCCCTCATCATAACAGCTTCTAACACCTGAGCATAAATCCTCTTAGTAAAAATAAAAATATAAATGATACAAGTGGACAAAGGATAATTAAAGCCTTAAACAGGAATACAGATGTTAGTTGTTCTAGGAACCAAAACTATGGGAATCACAGAAGTTACAATCAGGTCTGGGATTCCTGAAACGTTATAACCCATAAACATAGTTAACAATTGCATATCGTGCTCCTGGATGCTCCCATAATACATGACAGTACAAAGAAACAGTTAACCTGTACATTTTATTTTATTTCTATGTATGTCTGCGAACTGAAAAAAGGCAAATACAGAACAAACAGAAAACTATAGAAGACACTATAGACCACACAAATGGAAGCAATCAATCCATACCTATAGGATTGACATTTCCCCAATATGTCTCCGTCTGTGGATGCTGGAGAGGATCCCCATATACCTCACTTGTACTGGTAAGCAAGAAGCGGGCTCCAATTCGTTTCGCCAGACCCAGCATGTTCAATGTCCCCATCACATTTGTCTTGTATAAAGAATATTAAGAAAAACTTCAAAAACTGGACAAAGTGAAAGAGAACAGCAAATTTAGGAACCCTCCCAGAACAAGACATCCTAAGATTCACTCCCAAGAATGGAATTGAATTGAATTATTATTAATGTCCAAAAGACCAGAAGTGCAGACAATGGGACTGCCAAAAAGATCCCATTATAAAGTATTATGGAGGAGTTGCCTAACACGAAGCTAATAGCTAAAAACTAGGCAATAACCCCACTCCAAAGGAGTTAACTGCCTAAAATTAGGTAATTTTCGTTTAAGATCCAAAGGCAAGGAGGATAATCTGTAGCCACACAACTCACGTCCTTAATGTGGATAATTGTAAGTTGGTCACTGTCGGTAACCAAGGCAAAATATGAACATATCCTGCCAATATTATTGGAACCTATTATGTGTGCAATAGATGATTAAAGACGTGTGTGCAGGTGATAAATTCACCAAGATTTATCTCAGGACGACAAGTTGGGAAATTGGTGCAAACCGACCTTTCTAACCTAAAAGCTCAGCCCATATTTCAAGCTCAAATCCATTTCTATGCAAATATTTCATAGGCATAGGTTGATCCGTTTACATAAGCATGGTAATATACCAGATTAAGCAATTTATGGCATCGATGCAAAACGACCTATAACAGTTGATACCAAAATAAGGAAAAATAGTGAGATCTCCTGCACAGACATAAAAATTAAAGCCAACCAAAATAAAAAGATGCAGACAGGGCATTGGTTCAATAATGAGATCGAGAAAGTATGAGCTGGACCACCTCGGATCCATTCTCACTGTGGTCTGCCCCGCCCATATGGCATAAGTTTCAAAGCAATGAGACCAGTTACATGTCACCAGCAATTTTGCTAGAATAGCAACCCTTCAGACCTGGGACCTAAGCCAAAGTATGTCCGCTGTTGCTTTAAGAACTCAATAAAAATAAAAAAACAAAACGACGGACATCAAACAGAACTTCAGAATGCAGAGGAAGTCAAAACTTGCCTACAAGGTGTGGATATGATTGTCTTCACAGGATTGAACTTGTAGTGAACGGGAGACGCAGGGCATGCCAGATGGTAAATCTGATCGACCTCCAACAATATCGGCTCAACAACATCATGCCTGATGAGCTCGAAGCGAGGATTCTTGAAGTGATGCATAACATTCTCCTTTCTACCAGTGAAGAAATTATCGATAACAATCACATTGTCTCCCCTTTCCAGTAGCCTGTCAACCAGATGGCTGCCCACAAATCCTGCCCCCCCTGTTACAACTATTCTCAGAGGCTGCCTCTTCACACCACCCACGATCCTGGAAACAGTGGTTGTCTTCTGAACCCCAGAATTCCCCCCGCTGTTGGACAAAAATTTCTCGGCGCCACCTATATTTTTCCTTATGTCTCGTTTTGCAAGACTGGGCTGGAGAATGAAGATCGTAGAGGCTATCAACATACCCACCAAAACAAACAACCAACGCTGCTCTTTCAGGACATAGTGCATCGGTTTTGGCAGTGATTTAGGCTTCTCAGATTTGGGGGAATAGAGATCTGAATCTGCTGGAGCCTGGACTTCTTCGTCCCGGCGATGATTCAGGCTTGATTGCTTGTGCATTTTGCTGATACTTCCCTACTGCCCACGATGAAAGACAATAAACCTAAAACAGAATTCTATACAAGAAATCACAGTGATATGAGAAGCAGGTGAGAAGACTTATTAATCATCGTCCCGATGGGGCCTTCTGTTGGTGGAATTGACAATTAAACACAAAAATGTTAAACCCACTTCATATGATAGGCAAGATTCTGCAAGTATACACTTGGTTTTAGCTGGTCGAAAGTTCGAACCCAGCCCTATACCAAGGAAACAGTGACCCACAATTTAGTTCAAGGAGATCTTCGCACAAGTTTCACTTACATTCTCACAGAAATCATGGATGAATCATCTGCCCATGAAATTACAGCATGTGTCGCTTTCTTTGGCCCTTCGATAGTCCTTTCGCCTTAATAGTCAAGATCCTTCTGCTTTGACATTTACCTTAGAACCTCTCCTAAACCCCAATTTCACGCTACTTCAGTATATACAGTAACTGTATCATTTTGAATAGACGAAAACACGTAAAGCAACGCCCAATCACGTTATCATTCGTTTATCTAGCCACTTCTCATGCGTGCTTCTGCCATTTTAGAAGAATGGCCTGTAAGGTGATACACCAAACTTACGGTTCGGGCGTTTTAATCCAGGATCCGTCCCGCACAGATCGTGCAATCGCTCACTCCCGTACTTGGAACAACCCACATGAACCAAATTCGGGGAATAGTTTCTTCATGCCATCACATGGCATTGCATAGTTCTTTACGCTTAGAAATCTGGCATTCTGCTAATAGGCTGTACGGTTTGTGACGCTAACAACCATGTCACCAAACCAGTAGACATCTAACTTATGTTTGGGCTTGCTTCGGTTTGCGTTACCGAACCAACAAAAGTTGGTGAGTGTCTGCAATTGCTTTTGTTGGGTCATGATTATAATTTTTTATTAAAATTTTATTATCATAATTATGGGAAAATAATATTTATTTGAAAAAGCAATGAGATTTATAATGATTTCTTTATCTTTTGTTCATAAAATAGTGGGCACATTTTTTATGGGTAGATTTTAAGTATGGTTTTTTGAAAATGTGGTGAAAAATTGTGTGCTTAAATTTTAATGTGTATTGTTTAAATTAATTTTTTAACTATTCATATATATGTGGGTTTAATAAAAAAATTTAGATTATTTTGATTACAAATTTTTTAAATTTGTGATTTCAATAAATTTTTGTAAAATTTAAACAAATTAAATCAAAAAATTAATTTAAAAAAATTCTAAAATCACGTTTAAAGACTATTTTATTTTTAATAAACTTTTATAAAATTTATTATCACATTTTATAAAAAAATTATTATCACATTTAAATATATATAGATATGTGTGATGATTCTTAATTTAATGTAGTTGTTTTTAATGAAAGGAAGGATTTTGTGGTTATTTTTAACCAAAACTAAATAAAAATATATATAATATTTTTTAATAAAAAATATATAATCATTTTTAATTTAATGTTGTTATTTTTATTGTAAAAAAAGATTTGTAATTATTTTTAAGGAAAGGATTTTAATAGAACAATATTTTGCGTTATAGGATAACTCAAAAATATTTTAAAAATGAATGAATTATTACAAAATTAATGTAATAAACTTTATACGGTTGAAATTTAATATTCATTCGTATTTATAAAACTATTAACTAGCATTTGCATCAGATGTTGCAAAGGAAACGTCTTAAGGCATAACTATGGGAACTATGGGTCTTAACGGGATATCTTTTTTATGAATCATTGATTGCTCATATATTTTGGAGGTCATAGGATGCCAAGGGATGAGTTGCTTCTAAGTAAGAGGATCAAGAATAAGAAGAGAAATCGCATTTTTTATATGTCGTAGCACTTAATGCACCCAGATTTAGGAGTTAAAAAACCTCATATCATTTAAAAAATATACTTCAAAATCAAATGCATTGTTTGTGATTGTGCCTATGGTGGTCATATAAAAAAGCAAAAAATAAAAGCCTCAAAGATTACATAATGGCTTTAGATCCCAAATGGACTTGATGATCTTCATATAATGGATTTCGTCTATTTTGCATGCCACAATACTTAGGATTGAAGCATAGACCTGTTTGACTATACACATGGTGAGACTCATTTACAATCTATATCAGAGGAATCATACTCAAGGCCCTTCCAAATTCAATCACTATGTATAATTTTGTGTCATTAATATTGCTAATAAGTGTTGGAAAAAATTATAGTGTCACATGAAAAATTATGCATCTCAAACATAGCATTTAAAGTGCAACAAAAATGCTTTTTAATTTGATTGAAGTTCCATCTGCATCATCAATCAAATTGTTATCTATAAAACCCTATCTCTATCGTTAATACAAAATCACATCATGATGTGATTACATTGTATATGTCCTTTTTATTTTAGTCATTAATTAAAAAACACAACACAAGGCCATTTATGTATGACCATTGTTGTGGCTTTAAAACATTTAACTTTTATATATATTCTTTTTACGTGATTCTCATTAGTACTCTAAAAACCAAACAACTTCTTAGATTTGTCGGGCTCACATTTTGATTTAAATACGAATTTTTAGTAGTATTTGATTAGTAGATTGGTTACTTATAAGCATTATATCACTTTCACATTTTAGATTGGTTACTTATAAGCATTATATCATTTTTCTATTTTATTGCCAGAGTGGACGCTAATTTTCATTCATTTTATTTATTTTAATAATTATATAAATAATTATTAAAAAATATTAATAAAAAATATTTTAGAAAATATAATAATTCAAATTATAAAAAAATTCTATCTAAAATTTTTATATATAATTTTTTTATTTTTCAATTATAACTAAATTTATGATAATTATAATTAATTATGGTATTTAATTTGTCAATTGAAGTTATCTTGGGTGGATAGGCTACTTGGTTGTTCTTTTCCCCACCCAAAAGTATGTATTGTAACAAAAAATATTGTAATTTAATATACAGATTCCAATGCCCATACACCAAAGTCCAATATTAATTTACAATGATAAAAGCATTTTATCAATGTATTTGAATGGTTATCATATGGCATACACTTAAATATATATTTATCAAAAGGTTGAAAATATAAACAACAATCTTCATTACATCAAAGAGATGCATTTTTATATGTAAAGTAATATACAAAAATAGCAATAAGTTCACTTATCACTATTGTTTACAACATTTTGACCTGCGTATTTAAAAAACTTACAACAACAATTTATACACTAAAAAAGTCATGACTTCTTGGTTGGTTGGTTTTAAAACAATATATAAATATATACACATTTGACATTAAACTATTTTGACATTCACATATTTTATAGTAATTGATATTTTTTTATTTTATTTAACATTCAATTTTTATTTTTTTGGCATTGAATATTTTATTATATACAACATTAAAACATTCTCCTTTAATATTTTAGATGGCAGGCATCGGCTACCAAATAATCCGCCAAAATGAGTCTTCATAAAACTTTTTTTCAAATAATCCGCCAAAATGAGTCTTCATAAAACTTTTTTTCAAGGCATTGGCTGCCAAATAATCCGCCAAAATGAGCCTTCCTAAAACGTTTTTTCAAGTAATTAAATTTTTTAAAGTAATTAAATATTGTCCAATGATCTAAAATAAATATCCAACAACAAATATTTTTTCTATAAATAAAACAAAATACTGGAAAACAACCATCACAAACCAAAAAAGGAAGGAATTTACAAGTACGCTGCCGGGTTGATGCCGAAGAATATTCTATTTCGATTTATTATGAAATACCCTGTTGGTGAAGCCATTAAGAATACCTTTTGCAATACCCTAAACTAAAGTTGACCTTGCAAGGCCACACAAATAAAATACTATTTATATTAGTGATAAAATTATATTTTATCAGATAAAACTCAAGCTCTCTTACAGTTCTTGCACCACTACAACAATAGATACAGAATAGTCATTTTTATTAATTAAAACATATCTCACACCACATCAAACATTAATATATACAACCTTTACTACGCAACATGACTATTTCTTAAATGGTTGGTAAACCTGCATTCTTCTGCTATGTTATCATATGGGCAATTGCTCGACTATTGTCCCACCCCACTGCAGTTTGCAATATACAAGCACATCGAACATAGAACGTTCAGTGCTAGGCAGCTCTTCGCCATCTGATGTTAGTAATGGAAAATTGTTATATTTTAACGACCAAAGATATGCATGCCACATTAGATTGACACTTACATCTAAATACCTTGTTTTCGCATTTTCTTAAATTACGCTTATTGCATTGACAAATCTACTTAACCCAAGTTCATTAAAATAACATCTCTATCCCATTTTCCATGTAAAAAGGGTTTCTCAACATAACATTATAATGAAAAGAGCAACTGTATTTTGTAAATGAATATGAGAAGCCAAACGTAGGATCTTTTCTATTATGTTATTTAACTCCAATCATATCTTCGTTGAAAAGAAATCTGCTATCTCTTTAGCTTGTTTTTGGATTGTAGATGTGAATAATAATGCTATGAACATAATATTATAAAAGAGCAAATATATTTTGTAAATGAATATGAGAAGCCAAACATAGGATCTTTTCTGTTATGCTATTTAACTCCAATCATATCTTCGTTGAAAAGAAATATGTTATCTCTTTAGCTTGTTTTTGGATTGTAGATGTGAATAATAATGCTATGAACATAATATTATAATTTAGAAAGTGGTTTTATATTATAAATAAAGATTGAAATCAAAAAGATATGATACATAATATTGCATAACAGTTTCGCTTCCATTCAACACTATCGCTACTCCTGCACCATGTGCACTCCACTCGTTAAACGACTCCCACAAATCACCAAGGCCAAAGAAGGGCATGGATTGGACTTCACAATCCTTCCATCCTTTCATGCATGTCCGTAAAACCAAGAATTATACCTATTAATTAATGAAGAGCCAACGAAAGAACAACTAAAAAAACATTATGTTCTTGAAAATATAGTGTTCATAACAGAAGATATAAAAATCCTCAAATGTACATCCAGCCACAAGTCAAACATTACTAGGGGAAAAGAAATACACTTTAAATACTAGAAAATTATTAGAAATAAAATAAGTGCTCATCTAAATAGGATTTCGCAACAACTACCTTTGGCAGACACTGAAGAGGAATTACAGTAGATTCCATAAAACTATGCAGATTTCAATAACAAGCCTTCTGTTCCGAAGCAACAAAAACAGGGGAAGACACGGCGGTTGAACAAACATTTGAAACGATGTCATCTTCATCCCTTCATGCTTTGGCTAGTGTTTTATTAGTGAAGATCCAGGGCAACTGCGTCGCGCTGGTGTTGCGGCTCAGATAATAGGGAATCCCACTGTTAAGAAACAGTCAAACCGTTTAACAAATGGCAACCGTCAAACCATTTTCTTTCTGGAAAATTTCCCATCTCAAGCACACTGAGTACATGCAACAAGCTCGAGCACAGATCCAAACAAGGTAGTCTCTACACTCTTGAGTGCCTTGTTTCCTTTTTGAAACATTGCCCATCTCAAGCACATTGAGTACATGCAACAAGCCCAAGCGCATAAGTTCCACCAGCCAGAGTAACTATCCAGAGCAGTTGCAACGGACACGCTTGACTCAGTAGCCAAGTAACTATCAAGAGCGGTCGCAATTGATTAGCTATCCAAAGCGAAACACAGGGGGAAATAAACACCTTTGACTCACCAGCCAAATTAGTTTGTACAGTTGGGAAAGCTAACAACCGTCATGTAATTCAAATCGACGGATCATCTTAACTCAATCGTCTAACAAAATATCTAATGGTACAGATTATGACACAAAGGCAGTTAGGATAGTTGATTTAAGAGGGAACGCCTTACGGCATAATTAATATTGAAAATTGATGTTTATCTTTATATGTACAAAAGAAAATATTAATAACACTATCAATTATATAAATTAATAGTATTAATTTCAAATTTATAGTTATTTGTAAACTATAATATTATCATTAAAATTAAATATTCCACCCTATATATTATAATTTTTGTTTAAAAAAAATCATTATTATTAAATTTAATAATTTTATTACTAATATAATGAATATATTGTTCAAAAATTTTAACTAAAAAAATTATTATAAAAAATAAAATATTCTATATATTATTAAAATTCAATACTTTATATAATTATTCATTTTTTTAAAAAATAAATTAAAGATTATTATTAAAAATTTATATTTATTGATTACTAAAAAATTGATAAATGGGAATGTTTTTCCGATTAATCATATCATTAAGAATTAAGTGGTTCATCTTAGGACAAGGTGAAGACATCTATTATCCAAAAGAATAAATGCAAATAAATTAACCATTGCGAATTAGCTTTTGAATTAATTAGAATTAATTTAGTTATAAACTAGTTGTACTTATTAATTTATGTATAAATAAATAATAAATTCAAAAATAAATAAAAAAAAATATTAAAACAAGAAATTCCACGAGGTGTTCCAAAATGATCATAGAAGGTAATAAATAATTAATTAATCAATTTTAAATTTATAAAAAGAAATAAGAATTTGAATAATAAAATAAAAATGAGATGACATTAAATTGAATAAAATAAAATAATTAAAGAATATATGTAAATTTTACTCAATAATTAATTAATTAATGAATAAAAGGGGGGGAATCAAGAGAGGGTTGGAATTCAACTCCTACTTAATTTCCAACCATCATCCTTGTTGAGATTGATTGCATGCTTCCCAATCTCAATCGCCTCTCTTAGCTTCCTATGGTGGAAGTGATCAACCCTTGCATCCTCAATGCAGACATGGTACTTATATTTCTCTACATGCTCAACTAGAGCTAATGAGCGGCAGTGATTGTGCCTAATGTCTATTGCATGTTCTTGGATATTCTAGTTAATGGATTCTTAGTCTACTTCTATATTAATATTGTATAAAAAGTATTACAGTCATCATTGTCTAAGGCCTTGCTATAGAGGAAACCATACCTCAAACTACTTCTAAAAATCATCTCAAGTTTGTCTAAATTAGTCCATATGCATTAGACATTAAAGGTTTGAGACCTCAAATACATCAAAGTACTGAATTAATTATTATATATATATATATATATATATATTGTATATTTATATAGATATATATAGTTAGTGATATAAGAGAGAGAGAGAGAGAGTAATAATAATAATAATAATCTAAGTTCATCTACTTCTATATTAATATTGCACAAAAAGTATTACAATCATGAGTGTTTGAGGCTTGTTATAAAGGAAACCATATCTCAAACTGCTTCTAAAAATCATCCCAGGTTTTTCTAAATTAGTCCATATACATTAGACATAACTATAAAGGTTTGAAACCTCAAATACATCAAAGTAAAACTGAATTAACATAAAAACAAGTAGCTAAAACTTAAGTATAGAGTGAGAGACAACATGATCATGATAGGGATGGTTTGTGTAACATCTCCATTTTGACCCCACAATTTAAATTGTAATTATTATGTTTGGTGTTGTTTCCTATTTTGGCATGAATATTTTGTTACTATGTCAAGTTAAATTGGATAAATAAAAAACAATGTATATCTATCTTATTTTAATTAATGAAATTGCCAAATAGTTGACTAAGGAATGAGTGCTACAGGGACCATGATACCACGAGTGGGAAAACGTAAAAGCGATCTACAAGAATATACCTAGTTATATAAGTCTCCAATCCATTTTCGATTCATTTCATCTTTACTTATTTGCCGTGCTAATATGAACTTAACCTATAGTTTAGAGAGAATATGAGTATGGGGAATGTAATTTTCCCTAAATTCATGCAATTTCCTCCTATATTCATAGAAACTTGTTTCCTTGCTTTCTTGAAACTAAAGTGTTAAGATTGGTTATTGTTAACTATATTTTAATAGATAGGACCAAAGAAATGAAATTTAAATTGGAATGAGAAGCCAATTTTTTGGTGTGGAAAAGAAGAGAATAAGAGTGTGTATGTAGAGTAGAATCATCCTTTCAGTGAGCAAGCATTGTCTATAAAAACTGAGTTAATAAGCTTGCATCAAGGCTTAGAATATGCATAGGGAAGCTCTTGAAGTTTTAGAGTGTGAGGGTTGTGAATTTATGTAAAGTTGGACAAGCACAATAAACTTGAGAGAGGGAGTAGTCGAGGGACTATACAAAGTGGAGGGACTCACTCCAATGTTGTACAAGTTAGCAAAGGAGTGCGTAGAGGTCATGGAAACCCTACACTTAGTGAAGAAGGAATCCTTGTTGAATTCATACCTATGAGATAATTATGATTCACCCTAGTGGTATCATGGTCTTGTTGGGGGCTAGTGAATTATAAAAGGAATTAGTGCAACTAAGCCTATGGTTAGGTGGAGAAGTATTCGCCCTCAATATTTTGTTGGTTGCTTCATGTTCAAATAAGTGCTCTCATTATGTAAGATCCCCCCTTAGGAATACCTCAAAATACCCACTAAATTTATGAGTTTGGCTTGAGTTTGTCTTTTTGGTGTTTCATATTTGTGTTGATAAATGATATCAACAACAATATAATCACTTTATCTTCACTAAAAATGGCATACAATCACACAACAATAGTAGAGTATATTTTAGAACTAATAAAAATGTAAACTCAACCTTCAAACCTAGCACATGTCGCTTAGGAATATGGTGACATTGATTAGTCTTTTCCAACAAGGATATCATCCCATAAAGCTCAAATATTAGGCCATATAAGAACCCACAAAGAACAACTTGAACTGGCACGAGAAAGGCGATTTAGCTTCCTATAGAATAGCAGAACTCGACCCCTTTTTTTAATAGGGATTTAACCCCCATGTATTGTCTTTTTGTAAAGATCCTCAACCAACAACAATAGGAGATAACTCGACCCTTCTTATGGTAACTGAGTCCAAAAATGAACTAGGCAATTTGACCCTCTTTAGAGTGTAAATTGGCCTCTTGTGATAGAGAAACTCATCCTCTTAAGTAGTGGGAAAACTTGGCCCTTCACCAACCAACTCGAACAATAGACACAAGCATAACTCGACCCTCTTTTCAAATGGAATTTGACCCCTAAACTCTAGTAGAACTTGGCCCTTTGAAGAGTGTTATCTCAACGCATGTAGAGAAGGTAGAATACCCAACATTATAACATAAAATCAATTGATAAAACTGTGAACTCTCTTATTTTGCTAGTATCTTCTACTCCATTGAAACACAATGGCAAAATCTGAGTGATTATGCTTCTCAAACCAGCTAGGGTGTATAGTTTCAACACCGAAACTAGCAACCATAATGAGGGTTTCAAAAACCCTAGACTCTTTCTCAAGAGCTCTCCAAAATTATTTTTCTCAAGTGGGAAAATGCAAGAATGAGGAGATATTCCTCATTTTCCCTTTTGAATAACTTATTCACCACTTTTGCCACCTTTTTACCCTTTTATTTTAATAAAGTCACTTTAGTGGATTTTCTCACTTTATAGTTTAAAACTAACTTTTCATTGCTTATGACCCATGTCCCCCTTTTCACCACTTTATCTTTTGTAATGTTTTCACCTAGGCGAATTGTGTTCCCTTGATTAATTTTTTTTCCCTAGCCTACGGGAACCTTATTAGGCTAGTGGATCCCCTTCCTTATGTCTCCTAAGTAGATGGGAACATTATAGTCCTCCTCGCCCAAGATTGTTTGTCCTCGAGCAACTTTAGTCGTAGGTGTTGTAGCACTTGTTCCCCTTCCCATGTGGGATATTCAACAGGAAAATCTTTCCATTTCACCAGGTACTCCTTTATAGTCATGCTTATGAGATTCCATTCCCTTACCTTTGGAATTTCCTCCAAAACTAGGATCAACTCCCCTTCCTCATCTAGTGGTGGAATATCGGTAGAAGTGACTGCATGTTGTCCTAGGACCTTTTTGACGCTAAAAACATCGAAAACATTATGAATCTTACACCACTCTAGAAGCTCTAGCTCATAGGCCACCTCCTCTACACGCCTCATAATCATGTAGGGTCCATAAAATCTCGGTTTTTTCCCCTTTCATTTTGAGTGATTACTGCCTATAGGGCTATAGATGAAGATACACCAAGTCCTAAACCTTAAATTTATGCTCTACCTGATGCTTATATGCATGGTTTTTCTGTTAGTTCTAAGCCATCTATAAAATTTCTTTGAAGACCCACAGTATGTCCTGGCTTTCCTAAACCCAATCCTTAGGTGGCTCAATTACCCAAAATGCCCAATTTGCGAATGTCAGAGCTTCATATCCATACAAGGCCTTGAAGGTTGTCATTCCAATTTACCTATGGTAAGTGGTGTTATAACAGTGCTCTCCCAAGTGTAACCACTTTACCCATGATTTTTTTTTACCAGATACATAGTTTCTACGATATCCCTATAGCCATAATTTCCTGACTATTTTGGTTTTACCATCAATATGTGGGTGGTAACTAGTACTAAGTGTTAGCTCCATCCAAACCAGTCAGAACAACTCCTACCATAATCCTCCCATGAACCTATTGTCCTTGTCACTCACAATGGCCTTCGACAGCCCATGCAATTTGAATGCCTCTTTGAAGAACAACTCTACCACTTGTGCTATTGAATATTTGGAAGGTACGGTGAAGAAGTGTGCAAACTTTGTGGGCATGTCCACCACCACATAAATACAATCCTTACCTTGCACCTAGGGCAAACCCATGATGAAATCCATGGAAATGCTCTCCCATTTTTGTTCCAAGATGGGAAGCGGCTAAGCAACCCTGCCAGATGACTATGCTCTACTTTGTTTTGTTGACAGACATTGGATTCTCTCACAAACCTCAGCACATTCGTCCTGGGCTTCCCCGTGACCCCCCCCCCCCCCCCCCTCTCTTCTCTCTCTCTTCTCCTCTCTCTATATATATATTTATATATATATATTGAGAGAGAGAGAGAGAGAGAGTTTACTAATATATAGTTCCATATATATTTACATTAAATTATTGATTTATTAATTATATATTAATATAATAAGTTCAACTAGATGTAGCTTGACTATTGGGAGAAATGATTGTTAACCTCCCATCTATGTTTAATCCCAATAAGTGACATGTTTGAGCTCTTAATTGAGATGTTGTGGTGTTGGAAAGGTACTAGCAACCTCACTCTTGACTCTAGTTTAGAGAGATGCTAACTTTTTTCCTTGGGTGGTTACCGAATGCCCAAAATATTCTTAGGGATAAAGTTATATTATAATAATATTATTTTTATATATTATAACATATACATACATACTATAACACCCTCCTCCCACAATCACCTAAGTAACCATGCCAACCGGGGTAAATATGAGACAAGAGGCTACTATGATCATATTCAACCTCCTATGTGACCTTAAGGAATTGGAATTGACAGAACATCACATATAGTCATCCAACATCATCAATAGAACCCTTAGGAGACAAGTCAACTACTCAAACAGCCTGTCCCTAGGTCCCGCTATTGTTCTAGCTCTCTTAGGCCATAGGTGCTCTCATGCTATGGGCAAGGGAGCGACCAACAACCCAAAGTCGCTCTCACAGGCTTTCCTTTCGGCGACTAGGGACCAAAGTTTCCAGTTCTATGCCAGCGACTCGAGGATTTAAGCCACTTTTTCAAGCCCAAAGCCTAGGCCACTGCCCAGAATGGAGTGATAGGTTAGAATCTGTAAAAATATAGGGAAACAATGATGCAAAAGCAATAAAATGAACAAGACCATAACTAAACCCCTACTAGCCATGAAAGGCATTTTGTCAAACACATCATCAACATGTAATCTACAAGCGTAAACAACAAAATTAAGTGTAGGGATATCATACTAATATGAGAATCACTATGAACCATTGTTCCCTCATGTCAATTGTTGCACTATCATCTATTATGTCATAGACACATTATCTATTCATGTACAAGTAAAAACAAGTTGAGAGGCATACATAGTTGTTGCCCCAAAATATACATATAACCAGCATAATAGGAACAGAAATACCATAAACATATCAACCATTAAAATCCACGTATACATCAATACATTTACACATTAAAATCAAGGGAATGAATTCCTCATTAATGAATGCAATGAACCAACCGGGATGGGACTACCACGTTCCACCTGACCATAGATTGGCTAAGCCAAGTCTCTCTTCATCCAATCACCCTTGTGCCATATTCCAAGCATGAATGCAGGACTCATAGAACACACCAATCAACATGGATGACAACAGAGTTCTTTGCCTACACCGTGAGGAATTTGAGTGCCTCCTAGTCTCTCAGGCTTTACTGTGCATCCACAGTCTGATCCAAGGATCACTAGGCCCTACACCAATACATACTCTCTAAGCTTTATCGTACATGCCATCTCGAGATCCTTATGCCCAACAGAGAGAAAATCCACCTCTTGGCTTTACCGTATATCCCGCCATTCACCGACAAGGATTCCTAGGCCCACCGAGGCACACAATTTGGCTTTACCGCAACCCACAGTCCAGCTCAGGGGTTACTATGTCAATGGTTTCATGATTCTCAGTTTGGTTCAGGGACCACTAGGCCATGTGTTTTTCAATTCAATGATCCACCCCACTCAGCTTCAAATCCAATCTAGCCATCCCACATAAACCTTATGAGAGAACCCGTCTCATCAAAGCTATCAGGAAATGGAAAGGCTAGGGTAAAAATATTTCCACGGCTGGCAAAACCCATGTCATGGTAGAAAAGAAACACATGTAATCCCATGCATGCCAAATCTAGCAAGGAAAATACACATGCAAGTCGATACCTACAATGAAGCTTGTTGTAGATGTTTGATCCTGCCTTTCCCTGCTTGATCTTTTCTTTCTCTTTCCTTCTTTGTCTTTCTTGCTCCAATGCCAAAGTTCTCCAAGAAACTCTAAGTGTCCAAGAGTGAGAAAGAGAGAGAGAGAAGAATGAGAGAGCTCCAAACCTAAACTGACAAAAGGTTACCCACTGACCCTCAGAAACCTTTTTATGAATGAGGCCTCTATTTTCTTCATTTTCCTCCTCACATGCAACATGTGACCTTTCATCTCCCTTTTCTCCTAATTTCCATTATTTTCATAAATAAATGTGCCAAAAATGTCATTTTGCCCTTCCAAAGCCTTAGCCATTTCCTTAGCCATAAACAACCAAATGAACACCCCCTAGGATGTCTTGCCCAACATTCAACTTGGAATAAGTGTCCCATCAACCATGGTTGTTATTTTTAACTTTTATTACATGGATTTTTCACCATGGTTGTTATAGAACCCTCCCCCTTGGGGGACACCGTCCTCGTTGTTCAATCACACATATACCTCAACAACCTGTTGAAAGAAGACATACTGCTCATGGAGCTTTATAACACAACTCGATGCAGTATTTACATTGAAAGATCTTCTCAAAACAAAACATCATGACAACATGATAACATACAGCATAATGGAGATTTATAACACAACTCATTACGGTATTTACAATGATCATCGTGTGAGTACCAACCCACATGACATCATAACATCATGATAACATAACCACTTGATAACATAGTAACATGACAACATGATCGTAATGACATAACACCCATACCACATAGTGGAGCTTTATAGCATAGCTCATGGCGATATTTACATCCATATACATGTGTACATATAGAAACATTACCAAAAATATATACTGAAAATATATACCAAAAACATATACCAAATCATATACCAAAGCATGTATCAAAACATATACTAAACACCATATCTAAGCATATATCAAAACATCATATAGCATATACCAAACCATCACAAAACATATATCATCCATCATAAAGCATATACCAAACCATAAAGCATACACCAACCACCATAAAACATATACCAAACCACCATATTCAAGCTAATTTTCCTCAAACAGCAAACAAGGAAGAATACATAGCCCACATCTAATCCACCATCTCCCATGTAGCTTCATCGGACCCAAAGTGCTTCCATTGCACTTTAACTTGCTCAATTACTCGGTTCCAGAGCATGAGCACCTTTTTTTGCAATATACACTGAGGCTCTAGCTAGAATTCTCCATATGGTTCCACCTCCAATACAGACCAGTCAATCACATAATCAACATCCTTAACATACTTCTTAAGCAATGATACATGGAAAACATCATCGACTTTCACTGTCGGAGGCAATGCAAGTCGATAGTCTAGTACTAGACCAATCCTCTTAATGATACTGAAGGGTCCACAAAATCGTGGTGCCAGCTTAGCACATGATCGAATTCGTAAGGAGATCTTCTTCGATTTGATGTGCAAGTACACCTATTACCCAACTAGAACTTCTTGAACAACCTGTTCCTATCTGCATAACCCTTTGACTTATCATGTGCTACCTTTAGACTCTTCTTGATCACCTGCATTTCTTGTTTCATGTCTGCTAACAACTTTGGTCCAATCAACACCCTGCTAACCGAATCACTCTAACTAATAGAAGTGCTACAACTCTGTCCATACAATGCCTCAAAAGGACTCATCCTCAATGACTCCTGATAATTTTTGTTATATGTGAACTCTACCAAAGGGAGCTACTCTTCCCACTTTCGTTGTTGATGCATCATATACATCCTCAACATGTCCTCCAATATCATGTTGACCCTCTCTGTCTATCCATCTATTTGCGAAAGATAAGTTGTACTGAAGTCAAACTCTGTGCCCAAGCCTGCAAATAACTCCTTCCAAAACTTGGAAGTGAACTTCACATCATTGTCTGACACAATCTTCTTTGGAACACCATGCAGTCTAACCACATCTCTGATGAATACCTGTGCCACATCACTAACTGAGAATGTAGACTTCACTAGAATGAAGTGTGCAACCTTTGTTAACCTGTCCACAATGACCTTATGGAATCATGTTGTTTCACTGTCTTCGGTAACCCTATTAGGAAATCCATGCAAATAACCTCCCATTTCCATTCAGGAATCACAATCGGTTGTAGCAGTCCACCTGGATGTTTACACTCTACTTTCACTTGCTGATAGTCGAAACACCTCACCACAAACTCTGCTACATCCCTCTTCAAATTCGTCCAATACTAATATCTCTTCACTGCTCTCAGTGTCTTTTGATAACTTGGGTGACCTGAATAAGGTTTCGCATGGAACCCCTCAATATCACCTTAGTGAGCTCACTATTATCTGGCACATATATCCTGTCTCGGAACCTGACCAATCCATCTGCTATAAGACAATAATCCATACCATGTGCACCTGTACCTGTACTTGTACCGACACCTTGCTATAACCTATGCACAATCTCCATATACCTAACATCTTGTTGACCTGCTTGCAAAATCTTGTCCTGTAAGTCTGTCCCATATGAGCTCATGTTGCCAAGTGAAGTACATGTATCTATATGCTGAGAGCTTTTTCCATTATGTTCTCTTTACCTTTGATGTACCTGATCTCGAAATCAAACTCGTTGATCGTGGCCAACCATCTAGCCTGCCAGGCATTCAGATTTGGTTGGTCAAACAAATACCTCAAGCCAATGTGATTACTCATAAGTACAAACCTCCTGCCAAGAAGATAATGTCTCCACGTCTTCAATGCATGTATGATCGTTGCCAACTCAAGATCATGTGTCTGGTAGTTCTACTCATGCTCTTTTAGTTTCTAGGACGCATAGCATACCACCTGTCCATACTGCATAAGGACTCCACCAAGTCCTCTCCTGCAAGCATCTGTGTATACCACAAACTCTTTCTCCGGATCTGCAATCTATAGTACTGGTGCATATGTCAAGAACTACTTAAGATGCTCAAAGGTAGCGTCACATTCCTCTGTCCATTCAAACTTCTTACCTTTCCTCTGTAATGATGTGATAGGATAAGAAATATGTGAGAAGCTCCTGATGAACCTCCGATAATAGTCTGCCAAACCTATGAAAGATCTCACCTCATCCATGCCCTCAAAATCTACCCACTCCATGATGGCCCTTATCTTCTTTGGATCTACTGCAATTCCCTCCTTGGAGACAACAAGCCCCAAGTAAGGTACCTCAGTCTGAAAGAAACTACACTTGTTGAGATTAGCATACAACTGACGCTCCCTGAACAATCTCAATACTATTGTTAAGTGCTCGACATGTTCTTCCTCATTTTTAGAATATACCAATATATCATCAATGAACGCAATAACAAACTTATCCAAATATGGATGTAATGCAAAATGGAACAACAATAAACTCATAATGCCAATACTTGGTCCTGAAGGCAGTCTTGTAAATTTCCTCCTCTTTGATACGTACTTGATGGTATCTGAATCTCAGATCAATCTTTGAGAACACTTTTTCTCCCTTCAATTGATTGAACAAGTCATCAATCCTCGACAAAGGGTACTTGTTCTTGATAGTCACTTTGTTCAACTGCCTATAGTCAATGCATAATCTGAGAGTACCATCTTTCTTCTTCATGAAAAATATCGGTGCACCCCAAGGTGATACACTTGGCCTAATGTATCCCTAGTCTAACATTTCCTTCAACTGCAACTTCATCTCAACCAACTCAGGTAACTTCATCTCAACCAACTCAGGTGTGCTCATCCTATAAGGTGCTTTTAGTGTTGGAGCTGCCCCTGACACTAACTCAATAGAAAATTCTACCTCTCTGTGAGGTGGAAATTCCGTAATGTCTTCAGGAAATACATCATGAAACTGTTGCAAAATTGGGTACCCTTCAACACATTTGCATCCTCAACCTCCTTACCCTTATCACTAGAAATGTGTACTGCAAATAACATACACCCTTTCCTGCGGCTACACTTTGCTTTCATAACTATCACCATCCTAACTGATGTGGATTTCTTCTTACCCTGCAAGACTCTTGGTTCCCCATTTTCATCAACACACTCAATATATTTATCGTAGCAGTCTACCTTGGTTCTATGAAGATACAACCAATCCATGCCCAACAACATATTGTATGATCCCAATGATAATACATTTAGATGTGTTGCGGTATGCATACCATTCAAGTCAAATGTGCAAGCTCTTACCCAATGATGAACTCACTTCTTTGTACTTGTACCAAATGCACTAACCAAGACTCTGCATGCAATTCCTTACTCAAACCACACTTATTCACCAAGTCAGGACTAACATAGCTATAATTAGATCCATGGTCAATCAAAATAGAAATAACTTGATAACAAAACTTACTGTCCATCTCAATGATAGATGTCTGGTGTTTTGCCCACCTATTTTCCATCGCTACATAGATACGTGGAATACTCTAACCAACATCCCTAACAGTTTGTGCCTCCTGTGCACTGTATATCTTAGGCCTTCCACCCTAATGCTGCAAACAATCTCTCCTAAGGTACTCCTCACCACATGTCCAACACTCCAACCGACCAATGCCCTCACCTTTATGTTGTTGTTGTTGTGACCCATGTCCTTGTCTAGCGGCATTAAACTTCTTTTGTGGTGCCATGTTTTCTTTCCCATCTAGATTCTCAGGCCTTATCCTTTTAGGCTGCCATTTACATCTACCTTTGTATTTTCCCTTCCATCTATGCTGAGATTCATTCTTACACTTTGTCTGCTCATAACAATGCTTTAATTTCCCAATGACTTCCTCAAGTGACCGAGGCTCATCATACTCAATCTGATATCTAAATGCTAATGGCAAACCATTGACAAACACTTGAACTTTAGCCTTCTCATTAGTAAGATATGGTACATACCTCAATAGCTCCAACTTGGTCATGTACTCTTCATCTATCATTGATCCCATCTTTAGCTCATAGAATTCTTTAGCCTTACTGTTGCAGTACCTCTCTAACAAGTTCTTCTTCCTGAAAAGTCTCTTGAACTCCCGCCAACTCAAGTAATTTGTCTTGATGTCTCTAACCCGCTTAACATATTCCCACTATATGTCTTCTTTACTTTCAAGCTAAAGATAGTTATTATGGCCTTCATATTATCAATGTACTCATGCAACTCAAATAATTTGTTCATCCCAAGTATCCAAGCCTCTGCATCTTCCGGCTTCACATCTCCATCAAAAGTAAGTGATTTTGCTTTCCTGAATTCATCCGCCAAGTATCCCCTATCATTCCTCTTGTAAGGATGATAACGATGACGATCATGATGTCTATCATAACCAGAACTAGAATAGTACCTGTACTCATCGCCCCTCCTATCCGGGGTGTCCAACAACCTGCCATCTCTCACCGCATTAGATCTATCTAACCTGTGTCTACCAGAAGACCTACTGCCATATGCCCCATTAGTTCCATCATCATGTCCATGGCTGACCCGAAGTAGCTCTTGTCACTGTAATTCTGATAAACTCTGAAGAAGTATAACATTAACCACTGCGTGCTTATGTTGTGCCTGTATGATCTGGTCATTATCTGCCTTACAAATCTTTATCTCTTCCTTTAATCTCCCAAATGTGGCTGCCAAACCAGAAGGATTTCCAACACCATATTGCTCTTCAGATTCATAGGGAAAGTCTTTGTAGTCAACCATATTACTAGCCATTTGATATTTCTTCCTGCAATGCATAATATGTCAGATAAACCAAGTCACAATAAATCAATGTACCGTAATATAGCTCAAGGAGGATACCCTATCTGCAAGATCACCAAATCAACGTGATACATGTATAACATAATCATAACAACATATAGACATACGCAAATAAATGTATCGACACATAAACATCAATCTAGTTGGGGTCCAGTCATCAATGCAAGGCCATATCAACAATGCATGCTATGACCTCATGCATGACAACAACCATTACTCCATTATGCACATTGCCACATGCAACCAACAACATGCATAACTAATGCCTCATTAACTACACATACACATAAATGCATGTAGGCGAACATAAGCGATCAATTATTGTAATCAACCTACAATATTGATACATGCAATCAACATATTCAAGAATGTAACCTAACATACAAGGATGTAAGTAGGCGACATAAAATCAACATGTAAGTGACATATAATCCTTATGAAACTAGTCACATACTCATGACAAATACATTTCATGAAATCAATATCAAATTCTCCATAACAACCATACTACAACCATAATCAATCATCAAGCCAATGCAACAAGCACATGAAATGCAAGTGTAAGAGACACACATGCAACTGACATGCATGCATGACCAACACACACCGCCCATCCAATTTGAGAGTTGAACCATGCTCTGATACCACTATGTAACAACCTCCTCCCACATCCACCCAAGTAACCATGCCAACCAGGGTAAATATGAGACAAGAGGCTACTATGATTATATTGGACCTCTTATGTGACCTTAAGGAAGTGGAATCGACGAAACATCACACACAGTCATCCAACATCATCAACAAAACCCTCATGAGACAAGTCAGCCACTCAGACAACCTATCCCTGGGTCCCAATGTTATTATGGATCTCTTAGGCCATAGTCACTCTCATGCTATGGGCAAGGGAGCGACCAACAACCCAAAGTTGCTCTCACAGGTTTGCCTGCCAATGACCAGGGACCAAAGTTTCTATTTCTGTGCCAACGACCCCGAGATTTAAGCCACTTTTTCAGGCCCAGAGCCCATGCCACTGCCCAGAATGGCGTGATAGCTTAGAATCAATAAAAATATAGAGAAACAATGATGTAAAATAAATAAACTTAACAAGACCATAACTAGACCCCAACTAGCCATGACAGGCATTTCGTCAAACACATCATCAACATGTAACCTACAGGTGTAAACAACAGAATTAAGTGTAGGGATCTCATACTTATTTGAGAATCGTTATGAACCATTGTTCCCTCATGTCAATTGTTCCACTATCATCTATTAGGTCATAAACACATTATCTATTCATGTACAAGTAAAAACATGCTGAGAGGCATACATAGCTACTATCATAAAATATACATATAACCAACATAATAGTAACAAAAATACCATAAATATAACAACCATCAAAATCCACATATACATCAATAGATTTACACATGAAAATCAAGGGAATGAATTTCTCATTAATGAATGCAATGAACCAACCTGAGATGGGACTTCCACGTTCCACCCGACCATAGATTGGCTGAGCCAAGTCTCTCTTCAACCAATCATCCTCGTGCCACATTCCAAGCATGAATGTGGGACTCATAGAATACACTAAAAAACATTGATCAACATGGATGCCACTGGAGTTCTCTGCCTACACCATGAGCAATTTGAGTGCCTCCTAATCTCTCATGCTTTACTGTGCATCCACAGTTTGATCTAGGGATCACTAGGCCCTACACCGAAGCATACTCTCCAGGCTTTACCGTGCATCCCATCCCGAGATCACTAGGCCCAACGGAGAGGAAATCCACCTCTTCACTTTACCGTATATCCCTCCATTCACTGACAAGGATTCCTAGGCCCACCGAGGCACACAATTTGGCTTTACCGCAACCCATAATCTGGTTCAGGGGTTACTAGGCCAGTGGCTTCATGATCCTCAGTCCGGTTTAGGGACCACTAGACCATGCATTTGCCAATTTGGAGATCCAACCAGCTCAACTTCAAATCCAATTCGGACATCTCACATAAACCGTATGAGAGAACCCATTTCATAAAAGATATCAGGAAATGGCAAGGCTAGGCTAAAAATATTGTCACACCTGGCAAAACCCATGCCATGGTAGAAAAGAAACACATGCAATCCCATGCATGCCAAATCTAGTAAGGAAAATACACATGCAATTTGATACCTACAATGAAGCCTATTGTAGCTGCTTGATCCCGCCTTTCCCTGCCTGATCTTTGCTTTCTCTTGCCTTCTTTGCATTTCTTGCTCCAATTCCAAAGTGCTCCAAGAAACTCTAAGTGTCCAAGAGTGTGTGTGTGTGAGAGAGAGAGAGAGAGAAGAATGAGAGAGCTCCAAAGCTACACTGAAAAAGGTTAACCACTAATCCTCGGAAGCCATTTTATGAATGAGGCCTCTATTTTCTTCATTTTCCTTGTCACATGCAACTTGTGACCTTTCATCTCCCTTTTCTCCTAATTTCGATTATTCTCATAAATAAATGTGCCAAAAATGCCATTTTGCCTTTCCAAAGCCCTAACCATTACCTTTGCCAATTTCCTTAGCCATAAACAACCAAATGAACACCCCCTAGGATGACTTGCCCAACATTTAGCATGAAATAAGTGTCCCATCAACCGTGGTTATTGTTTTTAACTTTTATTACATGGAATTTTCACTAGGGTTGTTACACATACATATAAAATATTGAGAAAATTTACTAAGCATTTCTCCTCTATTTTGAGGTAAACTAAATTTTGTAAAAGCTTGAACTAGTAGTGACATCGTGCTCTCAACTTCCCTTAGTGATGTTCTTTGTAAAAAAATAGAGTAGAGTTATCAAATAAAATGTGGAATTAGTTGTCTTCAAAACAATGACAATTATCCATATACCAATCATATAATCCTCCTTGAAATCATACCAATACATACTCCATAAGGAGGAACCCATCCTTATTTTTAAATATTAGTGAGTCATAATCATATCCACCTAGCTACATGGCAATTCTTCTTTAGTGAGGCCTTGTTACATTTATTTCATGCTAACTAATGGATGGATCTTATTTAATAATAGCACATGGTTGACCTACCCACTTTATAATGACTAGCTACCATAACTACCTATTGTTATCTAGTAAGCCTTTCAACTTCCTCATTACACCCCTAATAAGATTCTCAATGCATAAGGTTATACTATTATGACATGTTACATCCTAAAAGCAAAATCACATTAAAACATATGATGTATGGTACACAAGTAGAAATCACATAAGTGCAAAGACATGATTAACAATACTTATATTCTCTTTTTCTTCTTTTATTTATTTATTTTTTCTTACAAAAGATTGACTTCTACAATTACTTTTGCCTAGACTATTGGATAGTGATAAATGACCCGTTGGCTACCACTTAGGGGGCGGGGGTGGGATTCCCTCTATACATTTCAACCTACCTTAAACCCATCACATCTACTCAAATTGAAACCATATTCACCCAATGACACACAAAATATTTATAATAATTACTAATGGATTTAAACTCATAAAATGCTAAAATTTGAAAACAAAGTTATGGACTAAGCTAAACCAAAATTGTAACAATACTTATATTCACCAAATGCTTTGTATTGTATATTAGACTAAAGTTACAAACATAAACAATTCAAATTACCTAGGGAAAAAATATTAAACTAAAAGGAGGTGGGAATGAATTAGGGGAAGGCCAAACTTTACAAAACCATTTGGAGTGTAAAAATCTATATACATTGCCATTGGTTATGTAGTTTTCTCATAAAAAAACAAGGTTAACAAGGCAAGTTGCAGAGTAGTGAGTCCCCCACTTTTAGGGACTATTGCCATTGCTTAAGTGTTTGAATGACTAAATAAGACTTGGTTCACATGTCGTGCATTAAATATTCTAAAACATGCATATGTAATATTTGATCGAAATTGCATTGGGTCGGAAAACTAATATTTCATCATTGGCTAGGTGATTAGGGATTATCCTATAGTTCAAATGGTTGGGGCTTATTAGCCCGTGGTGAGTCGGACTATGAAAGCATGGGAGTTAGTTTGAACCCCAATAGGCATAGTTGCATGCTTAAAATTTCTATTCTATTCTATTTATTCATTTCTACTACATTATATTGCATTATCCTCTAAATCCCACCTAAACTAGTGTGCTTTGGTTGGTAGGCAGTTCTATCCACCTACCACCACTATCACTTTGAATTTTTTATTCTCAGTATCCCAAATGAACAAGAAAATTGAAATCAAACTGAAAACAAAAATATATTTCCCACCAACAAGGTTGCAAGAAGATAACTAAGACTCCTTCCACCAAGGCAGAAATAAGCACTCAATGAGAAGAAAAGAAATCCTTTTTACCATGGAAAACAAAGGGCACCAATGCGCATCATGATTTGAGTGAGAGAAATCAATAATGAATATATATGTGTTATATGTATAAGTTCATTTTAAAGTATTGTAAAATATCAATATTACAATAATGGTTAACATTAAAAAAAATGGAATGAAATTAAAACTTCAGATTTAAACCTCAAGTAATCAATATTGTAGCTTTAAACCTTGAGTAACTAGGTCAGATTAGGGCTTGAGAATTATTCCTCACTTGCTACTTGATTCGTATGTGGGGAAACCTACACATGCAGTTCACGGTGCGGGGAGAAGCTTGTAAGAGTTAACCCATCCCAATGTTATCTGCATAGGCGCCCATGCCATAGGAAGGAGGAGGACCTTAGGCTTATTCATGCATAAATTCTCATTTAGATCTCTAGAGCTTGGAAACCATGATGCAAGGAGGAGAAGTGGTAGGCCCAAAGAAAAGTGGACTACTTGGGAAGGAATCTATTAAAACTAGTCTTAAAACTTTATCTGTCCATCCCATTAGACTACATGTATAAGGTTCAATGGGCCAAGGCAGAAAACTGGAGGAATGTGTCCACCATCGAATCATGGTTATCAAAGTGATTATTTTATTATCCATTTAGGTTAGTGTTCAATGAATTCAAGAATAATAATTTTATTGCTCAAGAGGTTGGATGAGCTTTATTGCATGTATTCCAAAAAGGCCTAACAAATGCATATGGCTGGAGAATATATTAAAAGTATTCCAAAGTTCAACTAAAAAGGCTATGCTTACAAATAATGATTGTACAAGCTCATCTTATATTTATACTTTATATATAAAATATACATAACCAAAAGAACAAATGAGAGCCATACATTGGCCATGCATGCAATGTATTATTGACACAATGCGAGACAACTGCTCGTGGATTTATATGTACACCTTGATAGGTTATAAACATATGTTTGACATGGGAACCAACATCTTTCCATCCTTCAAGTAGGTCAAACACATATTCCCATCCTTTGTTTGAGCGTGTCCACTATAGTAGCAATGTGATTAACATTTGAATCAGGTAGCGACATAGACAACAAAATCTAAAGAATATGCATTAGAGAATTTGGCTAAGAAAAGGAAATTAAAAGAAATTGAAGATAAGTGGTGTGACACTCCCACAATGGATTTGGTGCAATATAAAGATTGATTCAAGTTGTCACTAATAGTGGAGCGGAACATGCAACTCTATATATAAAGGCAAGGTAAGGATCCAATTTGTCTATATGGTGTAATATATGAAACAATACAATGTTGATGGTGGTTAACTTGTAGCATTCAACATTGGGTTTTATAATATTCCTAGGCTACCAATTAGAGCAAAGGCAACGAAACATGCTTATGATCCTTCCTAATTGAAATATATGGATTTGAAGGCCCATAATATACTAATGGGGTAAAGGGGATGTCAAGCCATAATATAAATCAACATGTCTATCACTATTACTTATTTGAATCAAACTGCAACATTAGAGCTTAAGTCCTTTGAATATGTTAAGGACACAAAGTCTAATCAATGTTACTCAATGGATCAGTTGATTTCAACTAACATGCTTGGATGAGCAAAATATACAGTAATGGGAGATATGGGTTGTCAAATAAGCAAGAATGGGAGGTCATTCAAAATTACTAAAATTTCATCCAATTGCTTAAATCATGAGGGTAGGAATCTATATACAAGTATGCATTTGCATTGCTTGTTGACTACTAAAATCTATGCCTCAAAGTCAATATTTTTCCATCTCTTAGACCTGTTGAATGATGCTCATATGGTGTTAATTTCTTGTTGTTTTGGTCGATTTCATGCATTGTAGAAGTTCATTTCTTTCTACAATGACTTGTACTCATGCTAGTGAATTTGGTATTGTATGAAGGGGAGCTAGGCAACAACTCATGCTCATGATGGTGAATTTGGTATGTTGCTACTATCGTGATATTCTCAACATTGCCATTGATAACCCAACAATGAGTCTTTTAATCAAACACAAATTATTATCTCATTTCCTTGTCATTTTCAGAACATGTACACTTTCATTTATATATTTGATCAATTATGCGAAACCCATCAATGTTAATATATAACAAGAGCATAATGGAAAACCTCTCCTAAACAATGCAACCCAACTTTTTGGTTACCTATAGTTAATTTACAAGATCATTATGCATTTCTCTATAAAAACTATTATAGATAAATTTCATTAAAAAATTTGCTAGAAAATTAAATGCCATCTTTGTGTTGATTATGTTTAGTGTGAATGTGAAGCCACTCTCTTACTTTTATCAACACCATGACTACCTATAACTACCTCTAAGGATGCAAAATTAGTTTACATTACGATATGTTTCTATCCAAGCATGTAAAAGTAGTGGAGAACTGAGTGGAAAAAGCCCTAGATGTCTCAGCTCTAAAGAATATCTTCACATTTTTCACCCTAGATGGCTAAGCTCTATAACTACCTTCATGAAACAAGCTCAAATTCAAGAATTATATAAGAAAGAGTGAGAAGGTAAGGAAGAGATTTTTATCTTAATAAAGAGGGAGAAGGCAAGGAAGAGAGATTTATCTTGCAGGTGTTATCTTGAAGCGGTGAGACTACCAACCAACTACAATTGTACACAAGAGCGACAACAACTTGACACAATAGCAACACGTTATCCAATAAATATGCATTATAAACTATGGATTCAATGCAAACATTTGATGTTCCATAGTAATGTAGAATTAACTCTAGCATTATTTCACCATAGTAATGTAGAATTAGCTCTAGCATTATTTCACCATGGGAAAATTTATTAATCAAATAGATTTTGATGTTCCATAGTAATTTTATTATTGGCTATAGCATTATTTCAATAGGGAAACTTTATTAATAGAATACCTATTTTAACCTAAATATTGATGGAGAATTCATGGAAGTGATGGAATTGTGCCTCAGAAAAAGACCAAATGGAGCCTCAAACTCAAAACTTTGATTAAAAACATAGAATCTAAATGAAGAAACTATATAAATTTATCAAATTTTAGCTTAAAATAAAAAAGAACCTCATTGATTTTCAATGTAACTAATATGCAAAAGCTAAATCGATTACTATTTCCCTAACCCAAAGGGCAAAGAATAATAAATTATAGTTATTTAATAATTTAAGATTTTCTAATTGCAAAGTAGTAGTATTATGGTGAGGATTCCATTTTGCAGCAATGTTTTTTATGTCACTACTTACGCAGTGACATCTATGATCAGTTTGTAGCAATTAGTTTGTTTGTACTGCTTAAAATTTTCAATTTTCTATAGTGAACATTATGATTTTTGTTGAAATTTTTGGGTGACATCAACACGTCGCCACATCCCCGACTTTGGGTTTCGAGGGTGGATGTCATCCTACCATGCATGATTTACCGGGATGATAAGATAGTATAGAGGAGGTACTACAAAGAGAAATTCTACGTACAACTAGGAGTTCAGTTTGACCTGCTTTCAGCTCTTGTGCCATAAATTTGGTTTTAAGAGATTTGGTGGATAATTTCTTAAGGGATTATTGATAAGCATATTTCTAAGTAGTCTAAGCCTGCGAATGGAACTACTTTTCTACAGTTTCGAGCTGTTTTCCGTGTTCAAAGGCTTTGCTTTATTATCTTGTCTAGGAAGAGTATACAGGGTCTAATGTAACAAAATTGTGCTTTGTTTTGTAGTTGAAGCCATTACAACATTTGAGTGGCCAAACATGGTAGTTTTGTAGTGATGAGATTGTTCTCACAGTCAGTGGAGAGATTTTCATGGCCTACAATTAGTCTGCATTCCCAATCTTCTAGCTCTACTATGAGTATGAATGCAGTGACAAAAATCAGGTCTTCCCTCATTGTAAAACCAGATTCAAGAGGCATAAAGGTTAGAGTTTGCTCTCTTATTTCTTTTCTGGTCACTATTCATATTAGTTATCAATATACTGGTTTTTTGTTTGTACACATTGTTTGATAATGCATACTTGTTGAGACCTAAGGACATTGCCTTTATGTCTTGTATACACAGTGTTGCACTTCATTGGTCTGAAATCCTATCTAGGTCTAGCTAGGAGAGGAATATGGTGATAATTGACTATTAATCTTGTAATGAAGGCAGGTAAATATATATTATGGAAACCGTTATAAGCTTTGAAGGAAAAATGAAATAATTTATCTTAAAAGGGACCCGTCTGCAATGTATCTCATATTGGAATGCCTAATCTTATTGCTCTTGAGTCTGTTTTTATATATTTCAAATATTCACTTAAAAAGAAGAATTACCTGCAAAATTGTAAGAATTCCATTAAATTTTTGGAAATTCATTATAATTACCTGGGGCCTAACAACAACATTTTTAAATATCCAATTGTGTTTAGGATATCTCTATAAGGCTATATTTTCCTTTTCAATGTTGTGCGGGTGGGCAGGAAAGCGAGCTTACACGAGGTGCTCCGAAAGTTGTTAAATTTATGATTTGCATGGAGTAAAGGCAAGTAGCCCGAATAACTTAGACCCCGACCTGTTGTAGCGGGACCCACGAGATCGTCGGAGGTCGGTACTCGGTTACACCAGACAGTTCGTGGGAAATCCAATTGGAACATAGAGGCATGACACATTCAGAGTTGTTACTGGTATATATAAACTAGCAATTGTCCCAAAAGGTACAAAGAGAGGCCGATAGGATTATTAATTTGGAATTGTAAAATTTAGTAGCAAATATTGCAGAGGGAAATCCCATGATATTACAAAATGAAATCCCATCCTATTACAAGTAAAACTAAGAAATTTCATATACCACAATACAAGTAAAACTGAAATCAATCTTGTAGAGTGAAATCCCATCATATTACAAAATGAAATCTCATTATATAGGATTTATTAGGGTCATTACAGAGAAAATTAGCATAAGTGGAGAGCTGATTCAGAAGGTATGACATGGACTCTGTAGAGTGAATCCCCTAATCTTGTAGATTGAATCCCATCATATTACAGAATGAAATAGAAGTCTAAAGGATTTATTAGAGACATTACAAAGAACGCTATCACAGTGGAGAGTTGCTTCACAAGGCAGGACATGGATTCTGCTTATTCACCACAGAAACTCTTGTTGTTGAAGATGAGAAGCAGCACAAAAGTAAGTCATTCCACAACTACTACAAACTTACAACAATATTAACATCCTGCAAATATTCTCATCTATGAGGAGCTTTGGGGACCTATAGATTACAAGAGAATAGCAGAAATTCTTCACTAAACATGTTAGTAGCGTACTGATCATCTCGGCGGTTGGAGACAGAACTGGTGTTGAAGCTCTCTTTCCTCACAAACCCAGCAGGGGCTTTCTTGTCATAATTCTGAGTACAAAATTTGACTGTCATTTTCTGCATCTTTCTATTTATATACATTGTTTGAACTCCTGTACAAAATTTCCCACAGAAGAGAAACAAAAGATATTACAATCATATTGTAAGAGAAATGATCTGGCTACTAACAGATGAAAACCAAAATGAAATGATGATTCAAGCACTACAAAGCTAAATCATAGTTTTCAAAATACATTATGTATTAATTGTAGTGGGCATCAGACTGTCCTTGTACAGTGACTTAAGCTATTTGGCTGGCAGGAAATGAAAAGAATTCAAAACAAAGATGTTATTACTAATCAAGTTTGACACAAGAATAGATATGCATATTAAGGGACACAGCCACCTTTAAAGGAAAAGAAACAAATAATACTAAGATCCCCAGATATATATATATATAACAATAGTGTGGAGTTATTTCAACGAGGCTTGTCAAGGTAATCCCAGCTATTGTGGATCATGAGGCATTACTTTAAGAGACAATTACGAGATCAGTTTCAAAGCAGCTGTAGGAGATGGATCAAACAACAAAGCAGAACTTTATGCTTTTTGGTAGATTCTGAAAATAGCAATAGAGAAAGGCTTAAATTGTCTACAGGTGATAAGAGATTCCAAACACATTGCAGAGAGGTCAAATGGAAATTTCAATCAGGAAAATTTGCAGTTGGCCCATCATTGGACGGAATCAGAGAAGCAAGGAAAATTTCCATGTCATTATCTTTTCAGCATGTCTGCAAGGGATAAATATGAAGGCTGATATATTGTCCAAGTAAGCACTGAGGATGCAGAACAGATGGATGGAGATGATTGAATACCCCATCTGGACCTTCTCATTCAATCTATTTCTAATCAAGCTATTATAGTAATGACCTTTTGGATGGGTGTTTTGGAAGCAGTGTGTTGTAAATTTCCATGTTTAAGAAACTGATCGTAAGTAGTTTTCTTTGGTGTCTTGAAAAACCTGGAGGATTGCATTAGGTGAAGGCTTTTGAAATTCTCAAGAGTTCATGTATGGCACAACACACACACATATATGAGCATTGGTAATTCAAAGGGGTATGCTAAGTTTTTTTTTTTTAATTGTTTGGTGAGATTGACTCATGAGTCTGAACTACGTACTTGTTTCATGCCATTATAAAAATCAAACAGAAAATACCCATTCTACTCAGATTCTTGTCAGGATTTTTCTGTATGTTGTCTTTCGTGTTTTTTCCAGTGACTTGTAAAGCTATGAAAGAGGAGAAAAGCTAGCAGATTTTTAAGAAAAACAGAAAGAAAGCAGTGGCATATTCACAGTTTACACACGGCCACACACTTCACAATACAATTTATGTATACTGCAGCTCTGCTAAACCCTAATACATTAAGCAAGATATTTCCCCGGGTTTTCTTGAGTTCAAGTTGAACTGTTATTCTTTGGCCTTGCTGAGCTTTTTTCCCAGCCAAGTTTTGGATCTTCTAGTTCGGAAAAGCATATTGGTTCTTGCTTATTGGAATGACCATCATGTACCTATACTAATTTTTTCACAATTTGGCATATAATAAAGAGTGTCAGTGACAACAAGATTTTTCCAAAATGAAAATGATTGTGCATTTGTTTGATCAAATTTTCATGGCTAAGCTGAAGGTTTGGGCAATCTGGTTGTAAGGTTTGATAAGTCTTCATATGCTTACTCACGAGAGTTCCTCGAGAACTCTCCTTGATGTCATATTTCATATTTTATTCTTTGTACACCACCTTCACATTTTCTAAGATTTTCCACAATGATGGTTGTCTCAGGACCCAACACAGTAGCCACTCCAGCTGTTTCGGGGCACCCTTCCGGGCCTCCTCAAACTCACATGATAGGAAATCCTGCATCCTCTGGACCGCTGGTAAGGATGGGTTTGATGTTTTGAATCACATTAAAGCTGCTTTTGTTTCTACTGATATCATGACATCTGAATTCTTGTTTATGACTTTTCTAAATGTATTTGCAGCCACGTCGTCCACCTGGCATGGTGTCTTCAGGACCTCAAAGCTTTGGACCTCCGCTGCCAATGCAAGTATGATATGTGGCTTATTGATGTTTTCTTTTATATATGTGCCATACTGATTAGTGTTGATTTGGACATTTTCATGTAGTTTCTATTTAACGAGGCATTTGACAAATAAATTGATGAGTGAATGCAGTTTAGATCTGGAGCACCACCACAAACAGGCCAACAATTTATGCCCCCAAGTAGCCAGTAGTTTCGGCCAATGGCTCAAGCTATACCACCACCAAACATTGGAACTGCTCCATCTGTTCAGCCACAGCCTGTGCAGTATCCTCCACAAATGCAACATCTTCCTTGTTTGTATGAAAGATGATAGCATTGAGGGGATATATGATACTCTAAAGGAATTCGGTAACATGGAGCTGCTATAATTACTGTATTTGTAGTCATATGAGTGGAAGATTTTTTAACTGACTTGACATTTCTTCTGTATTTTAAAGGGAGCTGTTGTACAACCTGGTAATTCCAACTTACAAAGTTCTTCAGATTGGCAAGAACATACTACCACTGATGGAAGAAGGTATGAGCATTGGTAATTCAAAGGGGTATGCTAAGTTTTTTTTTTTTTTAATTGTTTGGTGAGATTGACTCATGAGTCTGAACTACGTACTTGTTTCATGCCATTATAAAAATCAAACAGAAAATACCCATTCTACTCAGATTCTTGTCAGGATTTTTCTGTATGCTGTCTTTCGTGTTTTTTCCAGTGACTTGTAAACCTATGAAAGAGGAGCAAAGCTAGCAGATTTTTAAGAAAAACAGAAAGAAAGCAGTGGCATATTCACAGTTTACACACAACCACACACTTCACAATACAATTTATGTATACTGCAGCTCTGCTAAACCCTAATACATTAAGCAAGATATTTCCCCGGGTTTTCTTGAGTTCAAGTTGAACTGTTATTCTCTGGCCTTGCTGAGCTTTTTGCCCAGCCAAGTTTTGGATCTTCTAGTCCGGAAAAGCATATTGGTTCTTGCTTATTGGAATGACCATCATGTACCTATACTAATTTTTTCACAATTTGGCATATAATAAAGAGTGTCAGTGACAACAAGATTTTTCCAAAATGAAAATGATTGTGCATTTGTTTGATCAAATTTTCATGGCTAAGCTGAAGTTTTGGGTAATCTGGTTGTAAGGTTTGATAAGTCTTCATATGCTTACTCACGAGAGTCCCTCGAGAACTCTCCTTGATGTCATGTTTCATATTTTATTCTTTGTACACCACCTTCACATTTTCTAAGATTTTTCACTATGATGGTTGTCTCAGGACCCAACACAGTAGCCACTCCAGCTGTTTCGGGGCACCCTTCCGGGCCTCCTCAAACTCACATGACAGGAAATCCTGCATCCTCTGGACAGTTGGTAAGGATGGGTTTGATGTTTTGAATCACATTAAAGCTGCTTTTGTTTCTATTGATATCATGACATCTGAATTCTTGTTTATGACTTTTCTAAATGTATTTGCAGCCACCTCGTCCACCTGGCATGGTGTCTTCAGGACCTCAAAACTTTGGACCTCCGCTGCCAATGCAAGTATGATATGTGGCTTATTGATGTTTTCTTTTATATATGTGCCATACTGATTAGTGTTGATTTGGACATTTGCATGTAGTTTCTATTTAACGAGGCATTTGACAAATAAATTGATGAGTGAATGCAGTTTAGATCTAGAGCACCACCACAAACAGGCCAACAATTTTTGCCCCCAAGTAGCCAGCAGTTTCGGCCAATGGCTCAAGCTATACCACCACCAAACATTGGAACTGCTCCATCTGTTCAACCACAGCCTGTGCAGTATCCTCCACAAATGCAACATCTTCCTTGTTTGTATGAAAGATGATAGCATTGAGGGGATATATGATACTCTAAAGGAATGTGCTGTAATAAGAAAATCAGCTGGAGGACTTGGTGTTTCAGTACATAACATTCGTGCAACCGTAGTTATATCCGAGGAACTAATGGTACATCGAATGGTATTGTGCCAATGTTGAGGGTATTCAATGATACTGCTCGTTATGTTAATCAAGGTGGAGGCAAAAGGAAGGGTGAGTGCTCATTACACAACTTGTTTTGGTATTCAAAAACTAATTTCAGTTAATATATGAAAGAAAGAGTAATGGGGCTATTTTTCCTTATGCAGGTGCATTTGCCATGTACCTAGAGCCATGGCATGCAGATGTTTTTGAGTTTCTGGAGTTGAGAAAGAACCATGCGAAGGTATCAGCCTGCCTTATCTCATATTGATGTGCTGGTTGATCTAAACTATAGCAGTCATTTCTTTTATGAAATGTTATGAACATAGGTTGGCTTTGTGGTTTATTTAGTGTTTTTTTATCCATTGCTTTGCACGGGGTTGTTTTAAATAGAAAATTGTTTTTAACTCCTTTTTACATACATTGAAAAAAATTGATTTACAATTGTGCATCTTATAGGAAGAGAATAGAGCACGTGATCTATTTTTTGCACTTTCGGTGCCAGACCTCTTTATGAAAAGGGTCCAGGAGAATTCTACATGGACATTATTTTGTCCCAGTGAAGCTCCCGGGCTTGCTGATTGCTGGGGTGAAGAATTTGAAGAATTGTACATGAAATATGAGCAAGAGGTGTGCATTGTTTTTGTATATTTATTGTATTTTTTGGACAGTTGAACAATTGATCATAACAATTTTTTTTCAAATTCAGGGTAAGGCAAAAAAGGTTGTATAGGCACAGAAGCTTTGGTTTTCTATTCTGGAAGCTCAGATAGAAATAGGCAATCCATACATGCTCTTCAAGGTACATAATTTATGGAATTGTAGTTTGATGAATGTTGGATTAAATTTATGTTTAATGCAATTTAAAATGAACGCCTTTTGCAAAATTAACTGAATATCTCCTGCTATTTTTACTGGTTATGCAGGATATCTGTAACAGAAAAAGCAATCAGCAAAATCTGGGAACCATCAAATCTTCTAACCTCTTCACAGAGATTATTGAATATACAAGTCCAACAGAAACAACAGTCTGTAACTTGGCATCTATTGCGCTGCCTAGATATGTGAGGGAAAAGGTATATTCGTTGGTTACATCCTTGTTGTAGAGGTCAATCTAATGAAAGATGAAAACTAACTCATTCCACTTGTTCAGGGTATAACCCTGGAGTCTCAACCCTCTAAGTTGGTTGGTAGCAGAGGTTGGAGGAACCGTTAATTTGATTCTGATAAATTAGCAGAGGTTGGTCTTGTTATTTTTCTTTTGTGAAGTGATACTTTGAACATTCAAGTCTTTAGTAGTTGTCTCCATTGTGTCTAGTTTTTATTCGTGTACAAGTAAAAACATCTAACATTGCACTGTTGAAGCAGGTCACATCAACTGTTACTATCAACCTCAATAAGATAATTGATGTGAACTTTTATCCTGTGGAAACTGCAAAGCTGTCAAATATGTGACATAGGCCAATTGGTATAGGTGTTCAGGGTCTTGCTGACACTTTTATACTGCTTGGAATGCCATTTGAATCAGAAGAGGTCAGCGGATAAAGATTAGTGTAATATCTCCTTGATTATGTATAGAAGTCTATGTTTGATCTGGATGTCTCTAACATTAAATATTGCATGCAGGCTCAAAAGTTGAATAAGGATATTTTTGAAACAATTTATTATCATGCCTGAAAGCATCAGTTGAGCTTGCTATTAAGGAAGGTCCATATGAAACCTACTATGGTAGCCCTGTGAGTAAGGTCAGTCTATAAAAATAAGCTTGCAGTTTTTGTCCCAGTGATATTAAGGCTGATGCTAACTACCTTTAAGGGAGAAGGCTCCCCATTTTTCTGAATGTAATAGTATTGTCTTTGTTTTGAATGGTTCAGGGAATACTTCAACCAGACATGTGGGGTGTAGTCCCTTCTGATCGTTGGGATTGGGCTGGGCTAAGGGACATGATAGCAAAGCATGGTGTTGGGATTGGGCTGGGCTAAGGGACATGATAGCAAAGCATGGTGTGAGAAACTCTCTTCTGGTTGCTCCTATGCCAACTGCGTCAACTAGTCAAATTCTTGGGAATAATGAGTGCTTTGAACCTTATACATCAAATATTTATAGCAGAAGAGTGTTAAGGTAACTATTTTATGGGATTGCCATGTTCTCTAAAAGCCACTTGTTTTGTATGTATTTTTTCAATATCCGCCTTTTCTAGTTTTAGTATTTGAAATAACTTGTTATGTTGAACAGTGGTGAATTTGTGGTGGTGAACAAACATCTTCTTCATGATTTAACTGGCATGGGGCTATGGTCTCCTGCTTTAAAAAATGAGGTCATTTATCACAATGGTTCAGTTCAAAACATCAGGGAGATTCCAGAGGAACTTAAGGCTATTTACAGGTACCATTTAACAATAGTCTGTGATTATTGTCTGAAACTTACACTCATGTTTTGGCACGATAAAAGTGACAACAAGTTTTTCTAGATTGCAGCATGCAAAAGCACATATGAATGAAAGGGTTCTGCTAGAAGGAAAAAACAAAATTTCATTGAGAGTTATAGATTTGTGTGATAATTAATCATTTATAAAGAATATATTTTTATCATAACCCTGCCCATAATTTCCTGGGCAAATGTGAAAGCTGGGTAGATTACCGTAAAAAATTATTCACCTATTTAGTTTGTACTTGATTACTACTGACAATTGCGCCTGAAATGATGTGATACTACTAAAATCGATAATCGTGAGGCGTCGCTTCCTCGTTCATCTCATAAAGCAAGGCTTGTACGAGCCAACAACGCAAGGTAACACGTAACACACGGTGTCCAAGAGTTTGATTACAAATGACAGTGCACCTACTGGGCCTCTTCATTGTTTTCAGTCGCTCGTTGTTTCCACAAGTACTATTGCTGTGTTTCACTCTCTTCCCACAAAGGAATTTAACCTGTTGTAACAACAAACACTTTAACTTAATATGAATGTAAACTTTCCAGATTATTTCAAACAGGTTTAAGATGAAAGGTGGTGAGGCTTTCTTCATTAAATCCACAAAGACTGAAGGCCTCTATTAAAGAGCCCTTGTGTCAATCCTGGGTCAGGAAGAAGAAACCTTGTAAAAGGAATATGCACTAACAAAAGCTGTCAAAAAGACAATCAAGAAAGTGATCCCTCAACCTTTCTATTCAAAAACTATCCCTAAAGGCTAAAAATGCTTCCAGTGAAAGAAAATAGATTCATCCTTAGTGTCCTCCTACTCATTGAAAATGTCGAAATTACCTACCAGAACTTCTTGTTGCCAATTTAGCCGATTGTGCGTAGGAATGACATGACAGTGGCGCATAGAAGAGCGAGGGAAAGCCGAAATTGCATCCTCTAAAGTAATTGAAGCTAAAATCTGAAGCAACCGTTGCTGCTCCTTCTTCATATGGGAGCGGTCATGGTCCAGGTAAGCCAAGCGTCCATGGCCAGGACTGTATGTAGAAAAGACATGACAATGGCACACCGAAGGGCGAGGAAAAGCCGAAATTGCATCCAAATTCGGCGTCTGAAGTAGCTGCCGCTGCTCCTCCTCCATATGAGAGCGGCCATGGCCAGGATACACGAAAGCTGGATCAATTATAAAAACTCTTTTATTTGCGGCCTGATTTCCATGACAACTTCCTCTTCTTCTGCCACGGTCTTCATATTTTGTTCCTTACCCCTTCTTCCCATGCTTTGCCCTGTGCATGGAATGGCTCCTCAACCGTCCAATGTCCATCCTGGTCGTGCCTGTTTGCAGGCTGTGGCACTGACAAGAAACAATGCCCCGCATGCCACATTTATGGCAATTAACGTCCATCCTGGTCGTGCCTGTTTGCAGGCTGTGGCGCTGACAAGAAACAATGCCCCGCATGCCACAGTTATGGCGATTAACGTCCATCCTGGTCGTGCCTGTTTGCAGGCTGTGGCGCTGACAAGAAACAATGCCCCGCATGCCACAGTTATGGCGATTAACAGTATAGCCTGCTTTCCATGTCGATGATGGTGATGCTCATAATGACGATGTTGGCAACTGGTGTTGAGAAGCATGCCACATAGCAAAGGATGGAAAGCAAACGAGCATTGAAGCGTGCTGCGCAACAGAAATCACACAGATGCCCACCGAATATAGACGCCAGGTGTCAACCTGAAAATGAAAAGGACGACGAAAGTCCCTTTCAAAGGAAGGCCTATCGGCCTAAAAATGACACTTCTTCACGATACCCACAACGTATTGAGTAATTTGATCATGATACTCTCTATGAGGTATATATACGTGAGCATCTTTTACATTTATATCTATTTAAATATCGATAATTGGACATGTAATTTATCTATTTAATTATAAATATAAATAAATGAAAACATAATTATAATTATAATTATTAAAGTGTAATTTAGTGTTGTATAATGGAAGCCTATTTGATATAATAAAAACTTCACTTCCTAATTTCACTTTATTTTTTAACGGAACATCACGTTATGGCCATGGAATTGTGAATATAAAGCAGAAATGGAAATCCAAATGCTCTTGGATTCAAAAATACGATAGATAGTGAATAGAAGCCCCCTCAACGAGATCTAGTTATTTGAGAACGTACATCCCACTCTAAGATATAGTGGTGTATTGATAATATTGTTTGCAAGGTCATGTACAATCCATTCGGAGTAAAAATTAGTTAAAAAAATAATTAAACATATTTATGTGCCTAACCTCTATACTTTTCTATTACAATTTAGAAGAAGCATTAATAACGATGAATAACACCCAGATGCGGGTGAAATAAATGGAATTAATGAATCATAGGACAGATGGACGAGCTCGGTACTGCGAGATGCAAGACCAGCGCGACTCTCCAAAAGTCTATTTGGTTCATGAGCGTGATACACCAGAAATTCATTTGGTTTGCGATGGATTTGCCGCAGAGCAACAGATTTGGCATGCTTGATGCATTTACTGTTTGCCTCGCCCAAGGCAAGGTACTGGCTTTTATAACCATGGTGCTCAGGGCTGCTAGCGCTCTACCTT